>CM032231.1:81095000-81240000 GCA_019009955.1 Riptortus pedestris | reverse complement strand
ACAGAAAGATCAGGTTTGTTAATGGATGAAATCGGACCAGTGGGAGAGGGGGATTAGATGAGAGGATTTTCGAAATATCTCCGTTATTATACGTCGGACCGAAGCAGATTACCCTCGTTAAATTTAACAATAGATAAATCTACGTACTAGTAACACAACAATACCGTCAATATTAAGTGAATAAATACAAACGATAATAAGAAACCTCCCGAGGGGAAGCGTCTGAAATATAAACAAACAGGTCTGTCAACCTCTGCCGGTCAACCTCTTACCGGAAAGAAATACAATTACTGATATATATATCATAATATAACAAATGAATTAAAAACTTTTTAATATATCGAGTACTGTAATTTATAATGAATCAGAATAATTTTTATCTCAATAAATCACACTTTAGTAGCCCAAGAACTTTAAACCACAACATATTTGCATGTATCTCGTATAATAAAAGTCTCTTGAAGACAATATCTGGTATTTAAGCTTCGAATAATGAGGTTTATTACCTAACAGAGTATTGTTTATGAAACATGAGTAGAAGGTGGCGTTTGCTGGTAGAAGGTCGGATATTTGCGGAAAATGCAAATATCTCCATTAACATTCAAAATAGATAGTAAATGTATATAACACTATTTATTGAACATTTAATTTGCAATAAGATTGGTTCTATACAATTTATCGGCCTGACGCATAATAACGCAGATATTTCGAAAATCCTACCCTCTATACCCCCCCCCCCTCCAACTGGTCCGATTTCAGCCGTTAACGAACTTGATCTTCCTTTTTACCTAAAACGATTAAATACCGAGTTTGGTGACGATTAAATAAAAATTGCGACCGCTAGAGTGTTAACAGACAAATATATATATATATATATATATATATATATATATATATATATATATATAAAATTGTAACCTCTGTCTGTACATTGATTTTTTTCGCGAAATTTCACGATAACTTTTCGTTTCACATGTCAAAGACACCATAACTGCATTTTGTTTCTTTCGTGTCTGTTTGTTTGTTTGTTTGTTTGTTTGTTTATTTGTTAGTTTGTTTGTTACCTTTTCACGCATAAACGGCTGAACCGAATTTTATGAAACTTGGTATGTATATTACTACTAGCCCAACTTAGACTTTAGGCTATATTAATATTCTCTAAGACAAATAGGAGTGGGGGTTATAAAGGAGGTCTGAAATTAAAAATAGCGATATTTCGTTTCCTATTGCTTATTCAGCAAATTTGCCCATAACAAAAGTTGTTTATTTCGTTATTTACAGTAACTTTTGTTATGTACACTTTTGCCATATACGGAAGTATAAATGAGTTATACGCTAAAAACTATAGCGGGAGTCCACAATTTTATTTGGCACAAAAGACTCAACCGAACTAAACCAAACTCGGTATGTGAATTAGCACTAACGCCTTCGTTATAATAAGCCATACTAACATTTCTAGGAACGGGCAGGAGTGGGGGTTATAAGGAAGGCCTGAAATTAATAATAGTGGTATTTCGTTTCCTATTGCATTTTCGGCAAATATGCACATAACAAAAGTTGTTTATTTTGTTATTTAGAGAAACTTTTTTATACACACTATTGTCGTATACCGAAGTATAAAGGCGTTATACGCTAAAAATTATAGCGGGAGTCAACAATTTGGAGGACAGTGAAGACTTACATAAAAAATTAATTTTATTATTAACAAATGCCAACAACGGGTATTAACCCTAAACACTAGGACGGGTAAATGTCAAAATATTGTGCAAAGTAAAGCCTTGCCAAAAAAATACCATCACCATTCAGCCTCAAATCAATTCCCGGGCGAAGCCGGGTATCTGAGCTAGTATATATATATATATATACTAGCAATATCTCAATAAGAAATCATAAATAATAAATAAATAAATAAATAAATCTCAATAAATTATATATATATATATATATATATACACACAATTTTGAACGGACCTCATTTTCGTCATCTCCTGGGTAGGATCGATGGACATTTGAAGAAATATTTCGAAAATCACATCATGAGTACGACCTCAATAGCTGATTTCTCTTAAGGGAAATCTGCTAATAAATAGAAAAAGTGTGGATATTTAGTGCTAACTATAAAGGGTACTAAAGCTCAACTCCACAATTGGCAGATGCAAAATATTTATTTTTCTCTTTATTGTAACATAATAATGAAACTATCAATATTTTAATCCGTTGTTTTTCATCCTCCGGTTATAGACATGTCCTACTCCTTCCAAGATTTATTTTCACTTCAGTCGAATCATCGTTTTCATTACATTTTATACCTAGGCTTCATTTTTGCCACTAAAACCTCTTTTCAGTGAGTGAGTTTCATCAAAAGTCTATTGTTTAAATTAGTCATGAACTGATATCAACGAGATATTAAGTTTTTCACTCCCTTAATTCTTTAACTGAATAAGAATAAATGAGCATTTCTCTTTGTTTCAAATATTTTATGTCATACTCTATATTGCAATTCGTTGTTCGACGTGAAATATCAATTAAAAAATTACCACAGATTTCGCTTTCAAAACTTTTTCAAATATAGGTTAGTTCTAAAGCTCAAGAGAGTTGTCCCGAGCAGTGGAATGTTATATATGAGTGAGATATAAGCACATTGATTCGTCTGGTTCACGATTTGCATTATACAATCCATATCGATTTATTGAAAGAGATTCACCTCGTTTTAAATATTCCATAGAAGAAAGAATATACCTCGATCTAAAATTCAAGAAGCAAGGCAACAGTCTAAGAGTAGCTTTAGAGCTTTGGTATATAAAATTGTGTTCGTGTAATTTGACCAAACATTCATACTATTTTGTTTATGCTAACCACGTGTAGAATGAAAAGGTTCAATGAATGATTTTGTTCTTAGTCACACCGAACTCAGTAATGATACTTTAAATAATGATCATAATATACTTTAAATAATAAATAGCTAATGAGGTAGTACTCATGAAGTGATTTTCGAAGATCTTCTTCAAATGTCCATCAATCATCCTTAGTTTTGTCTTTTGCTGCAGATCGCTCTTATCAATGAATTTACTGATTTTATGTGGCTTTGTTTTATTATTACTTATGCACCTGAATCTCTTAGAGCAACTGATACCTCAGATTCCCATAGCCAAATTACTTAAAGAACCCTATCTCTAGTTTTGTAAGAAATATACGATTACGCTATTAACGACAATAGGTAACTATGCACTTTGTAAATTCTTTTTCAATTACTATATTTGAATTCACTTTATTTAAATATGTAATCAGTTTTTTTTTTTTTTTGGGGCTCAGGTTAGCCATGCGAGTTAAAGCGTTGACCTTTATCTCATATGGTAAACCTAGAGTGGCGAGTTCGATTCTTGCCTGGGCAAAGGAAATTATTTAGTGACGAAATTCATTAAATAACGTCCTAAAATCCCACCCTGGCTAGAAAAGGGTGGTAACCTGTAGATAACCCGTCCCAATTAGCCTAAGTTGCAAAAAGTAGACGTTAATAAATAATAATAATAATAATAGTTTTTAATCTCTTGAAATAAATTATTTGATGAGTTTACAATCATTCAAGCTCCTACAAATTTCAAAATGCAAGTGACATTTCATCATAAGTGCAAGCTTCTCAATATGTAAATATCGAGCATGTTTGGACTTTAACTTGGTTATGATTTCATTCGTGTTAAATCTCGTATATGCATCAAGTACAAGGCAAGTCAAAACTACTTATCTTGCACGAACTTGTCCACACTTATTGACTTGTTTAGTTTTTTAAAAGTACAACAATGATACTCCCTACTAAAATATTAGTCATTCTTATAACAATTTGGTACACGTGAAACAACTTGAAACAGTAACTTGAAAGCTTCAAATATGAACTTGTGTTAATTGATAGGGGTCGATTTTTAGACCTCGTCGACCCAAAATCATTTTCGTTTTTGTTGGCCTCCGGAAAACCGATATCGGCCACTTTGGGTATCCCGGCATTACATCCATTAAAATAAGCATATGATATCAGGAACGGTGGCTCATTCATTAGCTAGGAGCCTGTTTGCCTCCAGTTCTACTGTTGGTGTGCATCCAGTTGCCAACTATTGTCAATAAGACCATCGCAAAATAGAGCAATATAGTCATATGGTGTGTCATATACACAACTCTATACTACTCAAATAAGAATATTATTATTATTATTTATTAACCTCCACTTTTTTGCGACTGAGACTAATTGGGACGGGTTATCTACTGGTTACCACCCTTTTCTAGCCAGGGTGGGACTTAAGATATTATTTAATGAATTTCGTCACTAAATAATTGCCTTTGCCTTGGCGAGAATCGAACTCGCCACTCTAGGTGTACCATGTGAGATTAAGGTCAACGCTTTAACTCACATGGATAACCTGAGCTCCGAAATAAGAAAGTGAGCAGGAATAACGTGCATAGTCGGGCAAATGAGAAATTATGTGTGGTGTTAAACACACAGTTTGCATCAGCCAGCCTGCGAGTTGGTAACAGTGCTTGTAGATTTCAACTTGAAAAGCTACATTACTTCGCTTTTAGAGGTTAGCTGTGTTTGCAGGAGGAGCATTAGACACCTTTTGGCAAATTACATTCGAATACCGACCAAGACTTCAGCTCGCTTGGCAACACATTGTTATGCTGAACGCCCTCAACCCTGAACCCTTCAGTCATAATCTTAGTCATCCGAAAAAAAATAAATCATTTTTCCTACGTTATTTGTTTATCTATGAAGGGAAGGAAATGGAAAAGGTAAAACATTATTACTCTTATAATAATATTGTTATGGAAGTGTTTAACCATTTTCATATCATTCCGTTAATGATGGACTTCCACCAAACACATTTATTTATATATATATATATATATATATATATATATATATATTATTTTTTTTTGTAACCAAGGTCTAAACGCTGTGTTATGTGATCTGTGTCAAAGTTTGTTCACATGTAAATTCAGCCAACTTGAGGTCATTAATGACAATGAAAAACTTACCAATATTCTATACAACTAACCGTGTTAGTTGTTTCATAACTAATTCGTTATTTGGCTTTGTAGACTAGATTGGGATAATGTTGGCATATCCTGAACAGAAACCGTAGAGTACAGCTGTAAACAGTAACCCAACAGAGTTGCTCCAAGTTAAAAAAAAAACAAAAAACAAACAGTAAAACATGACAATGGGTTGATGGTTTTTTTTCGTAATGTGAGGCCACGCAAACAATTCTCAAATGCCAGCGGTTTGACAATAATGTAACTGGCAATGATCTTAGTTTGGACAATATGAATTATCAGAAGTGTTACCTCAACAAGGAAAACCCACTCTAAACATGCTTCAAAAAAAGTATCAAATAAACCATCACACGTTTTTTTTAATACAAAAAAATATTTGTCAGTCAAATAAAACCTACTCAACCAAATAAAACATTTTATCTACGAAACTAATTTTTATTTAACCAAATACAACTTTGATATAAATCCAATTGAAACCTTTGTAGATACCATATGACCTTTTCTTCAAGCAAACCTTTCTCGAAACAAAGCAACCCATTATTCAGACTAAACAAACCATATGAATTCGTTGGAATTCTATATATTTTTCCTGCACAGTATGAAAATTTCGTATCTACCAGTCTCTGTGGCCTTTTCCACAATTTTAATTAAAAATGTCATCCCTATTTTGGAAAGTTAACTTAGCAGGAACTGGTTAGAAAAAAAAAACCGGAGACCCTGGCGCCACAGCTTGTGGACTAGGATGAAAGCCCTTATTAGTCCCAACCTGGCTGTCAAAGTTATTTAATGATTAGACTCCTGCTATTCTGTAACCACCGCGACATTAGGACGTTCTGGTAGCGGTTATCTACATATCTCCCTTCATGGGTATTTTTAAGAATATTGGACACTGAAGGGAGAAGACAACGTGCAATATAATTTGTAGAATCATAATTTTACATAATCTATATTTAGTTATGGAGGCACAAACAACTTTTAGCAGGTAAATGCATTTTTGTACATTGCAGTTATTGCATACTATGTTCCTATGCTTTACGAATATATAATTTAAACAATTGTTTTAAAAATATTCCTTTTAGCTGATAATCCTCAAGAGAAATCAACTGTTGAGGTAGTAGGACAATAAGATCCATTCCAAATTATATATATATATATATATATATATATATATATATATATATATATATATATATATATATAATAGCCATCATAATTTATATTTGATCATTACCAAACTCGCTGTTTAAAAATGGAGATTTACCTCAAATTTGAAAATGAATGTTGAAAATTTGAAATGTCTGCGTTATTATGATTCGGATCGAAAATGTTATATAACCAATGTTTTTCAAGATATAATCGTCTTTAATTGTTTTTTAGAATATCCTTTTTCTCTCTGGAATATTAATTAATTGTACGTTTTTGGTTTTCAGTAAACTCCCATCACCTACTCATCGCTTAATAACAAAGTGCAATATGTCATGAGAATCCTCATTTCGTGAATATCAAATATGGTATTCAGCCTAAGATTACTATGTGAGAAATGTACAAATTCGGTCGATGTTAAGTCATCAATAAAGGCTATATTTTTCATATATCTCAATATTTACTTGATCGGTACCATATTTAAACAATTAATAAATGGGTGAAGATAAAATGTGTTAATAATCTTAATCATACAAGAGTAGGGGGTACGAGGAGGATAAAAAAAATTGAAATCTCCGTTTTTTTTTAGTTGGATCAAAAGATGTTATATAACCAATATTGTTAATCATTTCATGTCCTTACAATTTTGGCCTAAATACTTTTTCTCCAACTCGAATATTAAACCTATTATTTTTATAGTTTGTTTTCAGCATTCTGTTAACTCCCATTCGTGATCATGTAATTTTCACTTTCTTTTTATTGCATCACTAATCATCTCAAGTCCGTCTTAAATTTAAGTCGAGGTTTCATAGGTATCGATATTTAATATTTGGTATTTCAATTTGGAATAAGAGTTTTCGTGATATATTCCCTTATTTTTAAAGTAGGACGACGAAATGTAGGGGTTTACTGAAGACTGAAAATTTAATCATGCAAACATTTAAGATAGCGAGAAAGTGAACATAACAACATTTATAGAACATTACAAGTAAAACCGGATTGGTTATAAACAATCTTCTCTCCACTCCCCCCTCTCACTGGTCCGATTCCAGCTGTTGATGAACTTGATCTTTAGTTTTACATAAAACGTATAAATATCCAGTTTGGTATATAATTGAGAGCCAAACAAATATATATACAACTTGTATCGAAGGACATTTAAGTAAATTTTCAATTAAATCGCGTCACGAGTATAACCTCAATAGCTGTTTTTTGTTGATAGTAAAACTGCTAAAACAAGGTAAGCTGTAAACTAGCATGATGAAGTCTGCTACCATACGACTCTGTTAAAAACAACAAACATGACTCCATATCAACTTGGATGGTTTGTCCTGATAAGCCGAATTCCTTGGGCGGACCCGCTGCACGTTAGGGGCGAAAGCAAAACTATATCATTTCTATTTTCAGCTGGTGGTGAGGGTGATGAATCAGGTTAATCAGAAATTAAATTCCCTTCTTCAGAGTGTCAGAGCTCCTCCACTTTGAGTGCATCAGAACAGTTCAGCCCAGTAGCAACTCTATAGCGCTCTGAAGATGGGAATTTAATTCCCGAAAGCACTAAAGTTTTGCAAAAAATAAATTGTGAGAAGCCACGAAAAAATGTTTCTGATTAACCTAAAACTATGTCATTTTGAACGGACCTTATTTTCGCCGTCTTCTAGTCCGTATTGATGGACATTTGAGGAAATATTTCGAAACCCGTTGTCATGAGTGCAACCTAAGTAGCTGATTTCTCTTAAGGAAAATTTCCAAAACAACATGTAATAATATAATTGCTGGTACAGTCAATAAAACTGTTACTTTACTATGAAAAGCTGTCCATGCTATTTCGGACGTCTCTTTTGGGAGTACTCCAGAAGTCGTAGAATTGCAGAGAGATGCTTGGTTATGACAACTTATCGGAGTTTATAAAGATTAACGATGGGCCCACTTTAGAGGAGGAGGAAAATAAACAGAGCTATTTCTTAAAATAACAGAAGGAAACCGTAAAAAGTGTAGAAATAAATAAAGAAATGTTCAGGAGGAACGGTGGAAAGTATAAGAAGGGGGAAAAAGAGAACACACCTCAGTCTATTGATTCGTTTGCTCCTTTGGCAGGCAGAGAAAGGGAGAGACAAAGACAGCGAATGCCTTTATCCTTGCTGGAGTAGGATTTACAGAGGAAGCCAACCAAAGCAAATCCATTCAAATCCCAAGACGCTCAGCTCCTTTTTAGCAGCAACATAGGCCCTCTTAACGCTTCCTCTCTCGCTCTCTCGCTCTCTCTACCCTTTGAATCCTACAAACTAAGCATGAGAATTACATAATACGGAGGTCGTGAGAACAGAAAAAAAGGCATGGAAGAAGAAAAAAAAACACACAGGGTCTGCTTAAACGATGAACGATGTAATAGAAGGCAAAATATCTGTGAGTTCCTATAATATCGTTGGTCAACCTCTATGACGGAAACTCTATCCACGCATGCGCATCTCGTTCTCTAGTGGAAGGTATCATTGACTTTTTTCTCATCAGCTTTGCGTCAACGGAACCCACGTCGCTAGGTTTACCAGCATAATAAAAACCAACACCTTAAGCCACATGACTTAACAGAGCTGTGGGGGTAAATAAGTTAAAACATAATAAATGAAAAAAAAACCAATAAACTTTCGTGGGCTCAGATAACGAAAACAATGGACAAACACTTTTTTTAATAAAGAAAATATACACATTAATTTTATCATACCTCTGAAGAATTTGCACTGAGAAAAACGGCAATTAAACGTTGAGGAAAGAAAGAAGGCAAAGGATAAGATTCAAAGAGAGGAACAGATTTTCCGATGATGAGCACGGGACAATTTCAACTTGTAACGTCGGACTATTGGGGTCGTTTTGAACCGACGATGCTTGGCACCTCATTACAATAATTATAAGTCAATTCCGTGAGAAAGAGAGAAGTAACCGACTGTCATAAGGTTAAACGAGCTGAAGAGAACTCACCCAGTGAAACCTTTCCATTTATTAACATTAAGTTCTTTAACGGCTGAAATGGATCCTGAAGGAGAGAGCATATGTAAAAATCGAAAATTCAAAATATCTCCTTTAGTATTTGAGTCGTACGGAAAAATTCTATATAGACAATCTTGTTCTTAATTTAATTCTTCTGTAAATTTTGTTATATATATTTTTTTTCTCTCTATCTTAAATATTAACCGAGATTTTTACGTTTTCCAATTTTTAGCCTTCAATAAATCCCCGCGTCATCATGGCACTTTAACAATAAGGGAATATACCATGAAACGTCTTATTCCGAGCTTTAATGGCCTCCCACTCGTCGGATTTTTATTTGGAAATAAGTTAAGGGTATGATATAAGGTGAGATGAGATCAGTAGTGGGAAATCTGCATAGATTACGCTTCTCCTGCCTAAGGGACTTTTTTTTTTTTAAACAGGATGACAACAAAATGAAAAATATCTGCTTGCGTATGTGTTTTGCCTATATGTATAATAGTCTGAAAACTTATAATCGCTGTCAGCGAATGCAGAGAATCAGAAAATGCTAAATTAATTAATAACTGTGATTTTGGAAATGGTTGCGCTATTTCCTGAGATCTGAGGAAGTAATAATAGAACGGTCTTGAGCCAGAGACTTGACTGACCTTTCCATCAACTCGGAAGGATTTAATGAACACTCGTCTCTGATGGCTGCTTCTTGAGGAAACTTCAGCGGATTTAATACAGAATTAGGAGTTAACGAGAAGTTTTCTGAGCCAACTCATATTGCAGAGCATTAATTTAATTATTTGTTAAACTATATACTCATAGCGTTCGTTATTTTAAGCAAGGTGACTCATGATTTCCAAATTTTATTGTTTTAAATACTACAAAAACAAAGGTTCTGAGTGGTTTCTGTTCGATATGTGCAATGGATATGACTGATCTGAATCATCTTCTGAGTTTGGAACCTATTTTTTATACTTTTGTAGCAGCTGGGTCGCGTTGCCCCTGGTTACCACTTAACCTAACGCTTATAACAAACGTTTAGACAGTCAGTTGCTTGTGTACTGCATGAAGAGACCACTGTTTGTATTATTCTAAAGTTGTATTATTATTTTTGTGACATTTATGAAAATACAATAACCTATTATTTGGAGTCAAGATTTCATTTGTTTATAGGGAACATCTTCTGAACATTAAAATAACACTCCCTATAAAACTGGTGACCCCGACGCGATTTTGACTGCTAATCGAGATGCAGAATAAGGAGGAAGACCACAGAGGTGAGGTTAACCCATTAGCTGAACCAGCGCCTAGGGCAGATGGCACAAGCGGGCAGCCCGAAATAGCAACTACTTTCAGCGGCGCCCATGCTCTACTTCCGACCTTTATAAAAGCAAATCCAATATTATGGTTCTTTCAGGTCGAGGCAGTTTTTTATACGTCACGTGTCGCCTCCCAAAACATGAAATAAAAAGCGGTAATAGCCAATTTAGACTTTGAGGTACTGACACAAATAGCTGACATGCTGACGGAACCTGATAGAGATGCACCCTATGATAAATTAAAAGAGAGACTAATCCAAATCTATGGGGACTCGGAAACCCGCAGAATAAAGAAACTTCTGGAAGACACACAATTAGGAAATCAACAGCCATCCCAATTACTTCGTCGAATGCTCCAACAAGCAGGTCAAATCGTCAGCAGAGACGTTGTAAGGACATTGTGGCTGAGGAATTTGCCATCCAGGATGCAGGCAGTTCTTTTAGCTACCGGTCAAGATGACTTAGAAAAATTAGCTGCCACAGCCGATAAAATCGCAGAGATTGATGCTCCACCTGAGTGCTATGCAGCAGCACCTCCCTCATCCAGTGCAGTAGCTTCAACAGTAGTTTCTACTGTCAACACATCCACCGCTCTCACAGAACGTCTTATAGACGAAATACAAAAGCTGCGAGCAGAAGTCGCTGAGCTTCGAATCAGGGCTCGTTCCAAGAGCCATGAAAGAGAAAATGAAGGCGGAAGATGGCGTCCCCGTCCACGGAGTCCATCATCACCACGGAAAGGTATCTATTATTACCATAATCGCTTCCAGGATAATGCTAGGAAATGCACCACACCCTGCAGCTGGAATCAGAACCATTTAAACTAGAAAGGGTGACGGAAGAAGCGGCAACCGTCAATACCCAGTCACTCAGCCGCCTGTTCGTGTAAGATAAGCGGTCAAGACATCACTTCCTAGTTGATACAGGCGCAGCTATTTCTCTAATACCTGTTTCTAATTATCCTAAACGAAAAGCCACAGATTATACCCTCGTAGCCACCAATAACTCCCCGATCAAGACATACGGTGAAGTAAACCTTATTGTAGACTTCGGACTTCGAAGACCCAACCCATGGCAGTTCGTCATCGCGGATGTAGAAAAGCCCATAATAGGTGCTGACTTTTTATTCCACCATCAGCTTGTAGTCGATCTTCGACAGAAAAGGCTTATCGGCCAGAAGACAGGACTTTCCACACTAGGCCAACTCTCAAAAACACCACCCATTTCCATCTCTACTATTCCAGGAGACTGTCGTTATGCACACATTTTAAAGGAATTCCCAGACCTGGGACCATATCCAATTAAAGGACCAACTAGGACTGTAGTGGAGCACTATATTAAAACCACAGGCAACCCGACCACTAGCAAGGTCCGAAGACTCCCTGCGGAAAAATATCGGTTAGTAAAGGAGGAAATTGAACGCATGCTGGCAGAAGGACTATGTCGACCGTCCAAGAGCCCGTGGTCGAGCCCTCTCCATGTAGTTGCCAAGAAAGATGGAGGGTAACGTTTGTTTGGCGACTAACGTAGACTTAACTCCCAAACTGTCCCGGACCAATACGGCGTCCCGAATTTGATGGATTTGGAGTGGTGTAGCAGCTGGGACGCGTTGCCCCTGGTTACCACTTAACCTAACGCTTATAACAAAAGTTTAGACAGTCAGTTGCTTGTGTACTGCATGAAGAGACCACTGTTTGTATTATTCTAAAGTTGTATTATTATTTTTGTGACATTTATGAAAACACAATAACCTATTATTTGGAGTCAAGATTTCATTTATTTATAGGGAACATCTTCTGAACATTAAAATAACACTCCCTATACTTTTATGAGAAGGTTTAAGTATTCATGAACATATGCTTATTCTTCAAACTTCACCGGTGTAATGTAAAATATATAAAGATGGGGTGTTCAGGTTAACCATGTGAGTAAAGGCGTTGCTCTTAATCTCACTTGGTCCTATAGCCGTGAGTTCGATTCGCGCTTGGGTAATAGGCATTTATTTAGTGACGAACTCGTTTAATAAAATCCTTAGTCCCACTTCGTCAAAAAATGATTCAATGAGGTCCTGCGATGTTCAAATAAGATTTTTTCTCATTGTAGCCTCATTCAAAAGTAACTCCTACACAATGATTGCCGATCTGCGAAGTAGGTTATTTATGAAACACCATAGTAACCATTTTTGGTTTATTGAATTACAGATTTGATTTTCAGGATCTTCCTATGAAGAAATTTTAGTGGTTATTAATTAGTATCATTAAACAAGACAAATGTGCTAATGTTATATTTGAAATAAAGGAGGGGGGTGGTGTTAAAAAAGATATAAACTTTCTATTGCAGTGGTATTTGGTTTGTAGTTTGGATATTTGCAGAGGGTTTGTCGATTGTTCTATAATCGTTTTGTTATAGAACCTATATTCAAACATGATAATTCTGTTAATTCGAATTGACAGATTTTCTCTGTCGAATTAATAATTCAGTGCTTTATGCTTTCGGTTGTGTGTTATAATGAGATACTGGCTGTTTTACGTTAAATTGGAAAAGAAAAGAAAACATGGTGAAACAAAAGTGTGCTTCTGAATATTCTCCCTATAAAAAAAAGGGACTAAAAAGCATAAAGATAAGGATAATGGCTAATATTAGGGCTTATTCGTGTATGTGTATGCTCAAAATGCGTGTTTTTGGGGGCGGGAGATAAGGCTCAGGGCTTATCTGGAGTAGTTGACCCACTTTCTGGGAAGGTAGTCCTTTATCCGGTGACTGGGTTAGTTTTGCTCCCGTCCTTAACGTGCAGCGGCTCCAGCAAATGGGTTCGGCTTATCAAGACAAACCATCCATGTTGATAAGGAGCCAAGCTAGAGGTGTTTGGCTGGGGAAAAATATTATAATCGCTCACATTCGAATCACAATTGGCATTGCAATCTCACTGGACTTATCTATATCCTTTTTTTTCCTTAGACAATCATTTATCTTAGTTTTTTATGTCTTGTGATATGGAATTTTTGAAACTTTTCCTCAATATGTCCATCGATCCTACCAGTAGATGTCGAAAATGAGGTCCGTTCAAGACTATATATATGGTAGGAAGCAGGCCAGAGGGCGGGGTGGGGGTTAGAAGGGACTGAAGCCGAAAATTCAAAATATCTCTGTTACTATGAAAAATTTTATGAACATAATCTTGCTGGGCCTCTACAATTGTTGTTGTATATATTTCTTTGAGGCTTATATATTAAGCGAGTTATTCATACGTTCTTGTTTTCAGTCTTCCGAAAAACTCCCAATTCAAGTCTTTGGATTTATATTAAGAATAAATAACAAAAAATGTGATCATTAAGTTTATTATTATTTCAAGACTGTTCGTGATTTGTTATAGGCAAGAAATCTGTTATTGATGTTTGTTGAAGCTTCTTATTTTTTTTATATTTACCATCTGGTCATCATCTATCCCTTCTTATTTTAATTCCCCACTCGTTAACTTTCGTTTCTTTATTAGCCTATTTTCCTCCGCATTGCCAAATGTAAATTGCCTTTTTTACTGCGCACATTTCATGCCAAGTGATATATTGGATCATCGGAGAAAAAATAAATAAGCTTTCCCTGTACAATAAACACACATACACACAAAAAAAATATAATGTCAAAGAAAAAAAAATGTATTTAAGAATCCCTTGTATTAAAAGCACCAGAACATTTAGATACTTACTGTAGGCTTATTTAAGTTACAAATAACGGCCTTCACGATGAAGAATGGCCCTTTGAGAAGCTCCATAAGTTAGCCGATTTTCCACCCTTAGAAATGATACGAAATTGATATCATCTGGGGATTATATATCTATACTTCCTTTAATCCTTTAAACCAGGCTAAACATAAGCTGGATGTGACACTTAAAGGAACATAGAAGATGAACTTCAAGAAACTTTTGATAATTGATCAACGTGTCTTTCATAGTGATTTTAATGTAGGTAATAAGTAGTAGGAAAATTCTGAAGATACTTGTAAGAATATCAAATGTGGTTTTTCTAAAAAAGAAGTATAAAGTATGTTCCTGCGAAGGATCTTAGCAAAATAGATATAAAGGCGCAATAGCTTAGAAAACTACTTTACTATAGTCTATCAACTACTCCAATTTGATTGTTTTATGTTTTATTATTTCTATTAACTTTTTTATGTAGTAAATTTAGAGCTATTTTTTTAATTATTTGAAAAACAATTTAATGGAAAATTGTGGCAGTTCATTCCCGAGGTTCGCAGGACATTTAATTTATATCGCCGAGATTGGAGGATGGCGTTTTGTCCGTCGCCCGGTGCCTGATCAGCAACGTAAGGCGATTGAATAGTTACTCCTTGTTGTGCATTATACCTACCGTAAGCTGTGTGGCAGGCTGTGGAGAAAAATATTTTATTCCTTCATATTTTCCCCTACGCGAAAATGTGCCGAACTCCTAACTTTTATATTACAAAATCAAAAATATATGTAAATGTAGAGAGAACTAAATAAATAGATATATTTGAATATATATTATGAGTGATGTAAATATTTGCCATCAAAAGTTTAAATTTAATTTGAGTGAATGTGGATAGAAGGAAAGATGTAGAGTGAATGAGGATTTTTGGCATGGCTAATGGAGTGTGATTGAATGAGTGGCAAAAGGTTGAATGAGTTTGCTGAAGATGTTTAGTAGATGGCGAAGGATTGAAACCTCTCTGATGGGCTCTGCCTTTCATCCTCTCTCAGATTAAGTACGACTCGAGTGGGCTGGGCTGCTTAGCTAATTTCTTCTCTCTCTCTCTCTCTCTCTCTCTCTCTCTCTCTCTCTCTCTCTCTCTCTCTCTCTCTCTCTCTCTCTCTCTCTCTCTCTCTCTCTCTCTCTCTCTCTCTCTCTCTCTCTCTCTCTCTCTCTCTCTCTCCTCTCTCTCCTCTTCTCTCTCCCCTCCCTCTCTCTCTCTCTCTCTCTCCTCTCTCCTCTCTCTCCTCTCTCTCTCTCTCTCTCTCTCTCTCTCTCTCTCTCTCTCTCTCTCTCTCTCTCTCTCTCTCTCTCTCTCTCTCTCTCTTTCTCCCTCTCTCTCTCTCCCTCACTCTCTCTCCCTCTCTCTCTCTCTCTCTGCATATTGTTTCATTAAATTGTTGTAAGATAATTGAATTAATATCTGCATGCCTTTGAGAGCAGAAGTATAATAATCCGATATCTCAGTAATGAAATTTTTGAGTTAAATAATAAATAATAACCCTTTGTTGTTGTTTTTTTTAAATGAAAGTTCAAGGTCGTTGAAATTGGCTAATCCATTTAATCAAGAGCTTCTCTCTATTAAACAATAAATTAAAGAGCGGTAACAGACAAATATATATATATTTGTCTGTTACCACTCTAGCGGTCGCAATTTTTCTTTAATCGTCACCAAACTCGGTATTTAATCGTTTTATGTAAAAAGAAAGATCAAGTTCGTTAACGGCTGAAATCGGACTAGTGGGAGGAGGGGGGGGGGCTTAGAGGGAGGATTTTCATAAATTCGAAATATCTCCGTTATTATGCATCGGTTCGAAAAATTGTATGAACCCAATCTTATTGCAAATTAAATTTACTATAAATATTGTTATGTACATTTATTCTCTATCTTGAATATTAACCGAGATATTTGCATTTTTATGAAGGCTGTGGTCGGGTATTCTTCGGATTAGTTCGGCCGTTTTCGTAACTTCTCGGCTCAGGTGGAAGCTTCTTCTAACCTTACCTGTCGTTTCTAACCTTACCTTAGCTTCGTTACTTTGTGTGTGATTTATGCAAATACGGTGTTCATCCGCCGCCCCCCCCCCCTTCTTTAGTTCTTTTACTACTAAAGTTTGAATTATTAAAATATAAATTATTTTTCAATTCAGAAGCCGTTTCAGTTGGGAATTTATAAAAATTAACTGAAAGATTTCTTATTACCGTTTGTATTTACTCATGGTGGGCTTGTATTACCAGAAAGCAGATTTATCTATTGTAAAACTTCACATGGGAAACCTGTTTAGTTTACGCAGCCCCTGCGTGACGGACTTTTTATAATATAATATCATTTTTACAAGAAGTCTGATTCTGGTTGATAATTAGCTATAATAAAGTGGCTTTCATAACTTGTATCATCGATGTAAATATTCGGTTTGTTTCATCATACTAAACACAACAACTCAATCATCTGTTTAATATTGCAGAGGCTAATCTAATGTACACGTGCCCCTTGAAAAAGAAGCCAACCAAAGAGGGGAAGAAGTGTTTGCCATTGAATATTGCAAGGTATGACGTGAAATGAGCTGTCCTCAGCAGAGCGACAATACGAAGTGGCAACTCAACTCTTGACAGGTCTTCGATTGGATTCGAACCGTGTATGAAAAGAGCAAATTGCTACGAGGTCTAAAGCCAACGAATTATAATGGCCAAATGGGATGTATTCAGCTCCTTCGCAGCAGGCCCAACCTCACTAAAACATGTTTTCTATAGAATTACACAAAATATCACATGCTAAAAAAAATAAATAAAATATTTATTAACGTCCACTTTTTGTAGCTAAGGCTAATTGGGATGGGTTATCTAAAGGTTACCACCCTTTTCTAGCCAGGGTGGGACTAAGGATTTTATTTAATGAATTCCGTCACTAAATAAATTCCTTTGCCCAGGCGGGAATCACATGTTCAAAACGCATTAGCAGATTTCTCTTAAGGGAAATCAGCTATTGAGATTATCGAAAAGTCTCAGCAGTTAACTATCAATCTTACCCTGGAGATGATGAGAATGAGGTCCGTTTTATATATATATATATATATATATATATATATATATATATATATATATATATATATGATTGCGTTAAAGTTTATGTGGGACAGACAGGTAAAAAGACTGCTACAAGAGTCAACCAACACATGGCTGATCTAGAATATAACAGAACAAACACATCCATCCGCCATAGCTAGACACGCAAGTATTTGTTCTCACCAAATTAAATTTGACAAGACAAAAGTTCTCCACAGAGAAGACCGAAAAAATATAAGTTCTAGAAGCTCTAGAAATAAACAAGAGAACAAATAACAAATATAAACATCGTGGACGGTGTCATGCTCTCTCAAACGTGGAATGTTATATTAAAATAAAACTCTTAAACTTATGATTGAATGAAGTATCTATTCAAATTAACCATTGCCTGACGAAGATGGACGCATTTCCATCGAAAATTTAGCAAACCAACAAACATTCAAACCGCCCGCTGGAGCAGATAGCCTAAGTTCTCACAATGATATATATATGTGTTTATATATATATATATATATATATATATTTCTCTGCTAACGCTGTAGCGGTCGCAATTTTGGTTTAATCGTTACCAAAATCGATATTTAGTCGTTTTATGTAAAAAGAAAGATCAAGTTCGTTAATAGCTAAAATCGGATAGGTGGGAGGGGCGGTTTAAAGGTGGCGAATTTCAAAAATTCAAAACATCTCTGTTATTATGATTCTGATCAAAAACTTGTATAGAACCAATTCTATGGCAAATGTATTGGTCTATAAATGAACTATGAACTACTCTAAAGGCATATTTTACTGTGGAGAAATTCGAGATTGTGAAGACAGTGAAATACTTGATGAGTTGAAGGATCAAGGTGTTATAGACATAAGAAGAATGCAGAGCACGAAGAAATCCACTCTATTTGTGGTAACTTTCAATTCGCCGAATACACCAGAGCGAATCCACATTGGCTATCTTTCAGTGCCCGTTCGTATTTACATCCCATCACCACTCATCTGTTTCAATTGTGGTTTACTGGGGCACCATAAATCATCGTGTAAGAGCCAACCAGTTTGTCGGAAATGCTCAAAAGCGAAGCACGATGACCCTTGCACAGAAACGAAGTGCTGCTTATGCCAAGGCGATCACTTCACCACCGCAAAAACCTGCCCAGTATACGCAAAAGAATTTGAGATCAAAAAGATGGCCATGAATAAAATAAGTTACCATGAAGTTAAAAAACTCTGTTTGAGTGAAAACAATAATTCTTATGCAAGTAAGGTTAAAAACAATCAAACGGATTTATTAGCAGTGAATGCACTAACAGAGCTTATAGAAAATATGAACCAGAGATTACTAATGTTAGAAAGTTTTATTATGGCAAAATGCAGTCCTCCAACTGCATCAAGTCCTCAAACTACATCATGTCCTCCAACTACGTCAAGTCCTCCAAAAGAAAACGAAATAACAGAACCCCAAATAGTTGAACCCAACAAAATTAGGGTTAGAACAAAAAAAGGAGCTAAACTAAAAGAAATTCCTACACTAGTACTGAAGAAAGAACCTAGTAAAGCGAAGAATAATAAAAACTTAGGAACGAACATCAAGAAAACCTCAGTGGAAAGAAAAGATGAAGTTCTGCGTTATTTAGCCCCAACTTATATTGTTTTTATTTTATTTATTATCATGTATTATCTTTTTTTATTAATATTCGTTTTTATTTTTTACCCCTTACGGTCAATTTTACTCTTTCCCAATTTATTTGTCCTAATTATATTTCTCGAGCTTATAGTTAGATCCTCCTGTTGCCATTATAATTTTACAATTTTAAATTTTTTAGATACACCTCAATGGGAATTATTCAGTGGAATATAAATGGTGTACAAAAACACATTGGAGATTTGAAGCGCTTACTGGAGGACTATCCAGAGCTAGTTGCTATTCAAGAAACACACCTCACACCTGGTAAGGAATTCAGTATACATGGTTACACTACCTATAGAAAAGATTACTTCTTGGGAGGTAGAGCATGCGGAGGGGTAGCTATATTTGTTAGAGATAACACATATAGCGAACCCATACAGCTGAGAACAACACTGCAAGCAGTAGCAGTCTCAGTTCACGTCCCCTTCCGAGTTACAGTATGCTCCATTTATCTTCCACCAAAGGAACCTCTTGACTTACAAGAAATACATTACTTACTGACACAATTACCTACTCCTTTGCTATTTTTAGGAGATGTAAACGCATTAAGCACCATGTGGAGCTCTCCTGTAAGTAATAGGAAAGGAATACAGTTACAAAACATTTTTGAACAGTTTGATTTAATTACACTTAATACAAATTCACCAACACATTTATGCCCTCGGACTGGAACACTGACTAACATTGACATTTATTTATCTTCTCCCTCTATCTTCACACGGTTTTTATGGAGAGTTGATCAAGATTCCCATGGAAGTGATCACTTTCCAATACACATACTAACTAACTCTTCTCACTCACTATTTCACAACATTTCAAGATACAACACAAAAAAAGCAAATTAGGATAGTAAATGAAAGTGCTGGATAGATTTTTTATCTAGTATAATAGACGCTTACCCGCAAAAGACGTATGGACTAAA
Source organism: Riptortus pedestris (assembly GCA_019009955.1). Taxonomy (NCBI): domain Eukaryota; kingdom Metazoa; phylum Arthropoda; class Insecta; order Hemiptera; family Alydidae; genus Riptortus; species Riptortus pedestris. The sequence continues at coordinate 81,220,130 of CM032231.1, read as the reverse complement.
ATTCACCAAATTACTCATAAAAAATACCGCAAACCAATTACAGGACTAGAACACAATAACAAGATTATTACCAACCAACAGACAATCACTACCATCTTAGGAGAATATTTCAGTAATGTATGCAGCTCCAAAAACTATACGATACAATTCTTCAGACACAAAACCCAAACTGAAACTATGACTTGCCCAATAATTCTAACTTACCCACACCCACTTAATGATCCCTTCAGTTACACGGAACTAAAACTCGCACTATCGACTGCACAAATGACTTCACCAGGACCTGACCTAGTCACATATGACATGATAAAAAAATCTACCAGAACAGGGCTTACTAATTCTTCTTCACCTATTGAATGATGTTTACACTAGAGGTACGTACCCTCACACCTGGAATGAAGCTATAGTTATACCAGTTCTAAAACCTGGGAAAAACAAGAATCTAGCAACGAGCTACAGGCCGATTTCGTTGACAAATACACTTTGCAAGGTCACAGAAAAGATAATCAACAAAAGACTTCTGTGGTACTTAGATCATAAAAAATTATTATCGCCTTTCCAATGTGCATTTAACCCAGGGCATTCCACTATGCACCATATTGCACGGATGGAAAGCGAAATACTTAATGCTTTCCTTGGAAACAAATTAATGTTAGTAATATCCCTCGATCTGGAGAAAGCCTATGACTCTGTTTGGAGAAGGCTCATTCTCTCTCAGTTGATCGAATGGGGTGTCCAAGGAAACATTATAAGATTTCTGGATAACTATTTGTCTGAACGATTTTTCAGGGTGAGGGTAGGTACTGCTTTATCAAACGCCTTTCTGCAGGAGAATGGAGTGCCTCAGGGAGGTGTGCTGAGCACAACCTTGTTCAATATAGCTGTAAATTCTGTCATAAAGTATATCCCCCGAGAAGTATTTTACTGCCTGTATGCTGATGACCTTATCTTATACATCACTTACACATCATTAAGGCACGCACAAAATATCACACAGAACGCACTCAATCAACTTCAAAAATGGTGCAATTTAACTGGTTTTAAGATATCGAGTGAAAAATCTAAGTACACCATATTCACTCGTAAAAGAAGTTTTGAGTGCCCACAATTGACTCTCAACAACACTATTATAAACAAGACGGACGAACTGACATTTTTAGGACTTACATTTGACAGAAAACTCACTTGGGTTCCCCATTTAAAAGGACTCATTAAGAAGTGCAAGAAAAGCAAAGAAAGAAGGGTACTTAGCAATTCTGCATGGGGAGCTGACAGATGTTCTATGCTTACTTTTTATCGTGCTTATACCAGGTCATTGCTGGATTATGGTTGTATAGCATATTCATCAGCCAGTCCGAATACACTTAAAATGTTAAACACAATACACAACACAGGACTGAGGATAGCAACTGGAGCCTTCAGATCAAGCCCAGTAGATAGCCTCTGTGTCGAAGCAGGAGAACCTCCATTGGAATATAGGAGAAGGATTATATGCTTAAAATTTCTTTTAAAATGCAAGGCATTAGACGCACCATGCGTCAAAGTATTTTTAAATAACATACATTGTAACAAATACATAGAAAAACACAGCAAGCATAAACCACTACTCATTCGCACTTCAGAAAACACTATTGATTCGAACATATTACAAACTCAAATACACTATAACAGAAACTTGTCACTCCCTCCATGGAGAATAAATAACTTAAGCATTAATTTAACTTTAACAAAATTTAATAAAAGAAATCCATTATCTTCTAAATTTTACAGAATAGCTTATAACTCAATTGTAGCAAATAACACAAACTCACTTCACACTTTTACTGACGGATCCAAGACTGACTTTGGGACAGCAGCTGCAGCAATCATTAACAATGACATATACACAACGAAACTTAACAACAATGCAAGCATTTATACAGCTGAGTTACAAGCTATAAATATTGCCTTTTCAAAATTTCATGATGTTCAAAATTCCCAGATTTTCTTATTTACAGACTCTTTAAGTTCTCTATTCTCCTTGGAGAACATTTACAGTACTCATCCTATTATAACCCACATCTTAGAACACTCCATTCATCTTCAAAACAATATTACACTAGTATGGCTACCAGGACACAAAAATATTGGACGAAGTAATGAAGTTGATGAACAAGCAAAATTAGCGACTCAGAAACATGACGTAGACTCAAATGAACTAACAATAGACGACTTAGTACATTCTATAAAATCTAACGTACTACTAGACTGGGAACAAAAATGGCAACAAACAGACAATAAATTACGACAAATTAAATCTACTGTATTCACACGGACTAGTAAAAATTCAACTTATACACGGAGGGAAGAAGTGATTTTAACAAGGCTCCGCAATGGTCACTCTCTCCTTACTCATAGCTTTCTAATGAAAACAAGAGAGCAGCCCAAATGCCATGTATGCAATTTGACTCTTACAATAAAACACATACTGACAGACTGCAAGAGACGAGATCATTTACAGATACCCCACGACCTACATGACTTACTCACTGAAGGTAGTCCATACATACCCACTATACTACAACATCTAAAAGACATTAACATATACACAAAAATTTGAATATACAATACTCACAATTAATACTTGCATTTTAAAAGAGATTTTATAATTTTCTAATAAATGTATGCTGCGATTCTATTTGTGTGAATGTTTTGCGTGCGTTTGTGAGCGTGTGTGTGTGTGCTTGTATTTTTGCTGACCTCTTTATAAACTCTTTGAATATATGTAAGGTAAATATTTCATCGTTTCTTTTTGTCTAGCAAAACTGAAGGTTTTCCCCCCTTCCCGCCATAATGCAATTCATGACTTTCGTTGTCAGTAACTCACATTGAGTATGCAACTCCGCTGATACACGAGTTTTTTTTTTGTTTTTTTTTTAAATCAATTATTTTAAATTCATATTCCATTTTATTCAAAAATTTATATATTTTATCATATTCTTCTTAATATTTTTTGTTTTGGATTCTATATTATGTTTGTCAATTTGTCGTGTTGGATTTCTATTTATTGTTCGATTTCAATTTATTGATCAATTTCTATTATTTGAGTTCCATTTTTGTTTTCTATTTCTGTTTTTGTGTTCCATTTCTGGTTTTTGATTTCCATTTCTGTGTTTTGTTTTTCCATTTGGTATTGTGATCCATTCCAGTCCTGTTTTTCGTATCAGTTCTGTTTGTCTGTTTCTGTTTTCTGTTCCATTCCTGTTTTTGTGTTCCATTTCTGTTTCATGATACTTTTCTATTTTTCATGTTACATTTCTATTATGTTGTTTTATGTTCGTTTAAATTAATTTTGTTTCGTTTCGTTTTTTTTTTATTTTTTTATTTTATACAGTTTTTCCCCGAGCAACATCGCCACAGCTGCGAAGCTCTAAATAAACAAATAAATAAATATAAATGTTATGTTTGTTTTTTTGTTTTTTTCACTATCTTGTTTAATAACGGAGATATTGGCATTATTTAGTTTTCGGCCTTCAGTAAACTCCCACTCCTACTCATGTCATATTAACAATAAGCTGTTATATTTTGAAGCACGTTATATGAACCTTGAATGACAAATATTGTTCTCATTGAACTTTACGTTTTGAGGTAAGTGTACATTTTGAAGTAACGCTCCTAGGAAAACTGCTAAGTTAACGCAGCCCCTGCGTGACGGACCTTTTTTACCTAATAACTATAGCAAACTATTTTTAATACACATTCAACTAGGATATAAATATAAGATGCAATGAGATAAGTGACTTAATTTCTGAGTTATGTACACTAAAGCTAAACAAGAGTCCCATACTAATTTATTAATTTATTTGATGATCTTAGATGGATGAAGGAACATATCTGAAACTATTACCACTTGAAACTCCAACTAAAAAGGATACATGATCATGTGAGCAGCTATAACATACACGAAAGATTAACACCAACATTTCGACTTGGGGAGTTATGAATGCCTAAAATATTCATCTATAATTCCATAACACGCTATTAGTTCAATATTTCCTGAAACCTTCCAAGTTTATTACGAGGTCTTAAAAAGGAATTATTTTAAAGGTAAGTATTCTAGTTAGAACCTTACTTGAGATACGGAAAAAAAATACTGTGAAACAGTTAACGTAAAATTAAATAACTAATTACAAAATAAGCATATCTAAACATTGAAAAGTCCGTCACTCAGGGGCTCCGTTTACTAATCAGATTTCTCACGTGTTTTACGTATTTGCATTTATCTCAAAACGTAATAGTTCAATTATAACAAAATTTGGTATTTAGGATTGAATTAAAGTGCTTCTTAACACAATAGCATATTGGTAATATCAGATGAGTAGGAGTGGGGTTTACTGAAAACTAAAAAATGCAAATATCTCGGTTAATAATCAAGATAGTGGAAACAAATACATATCAACATTTAAAGAATATTACATTTGGTATAAAATGGGTTCTATAAAATTTTTCTATTCGATCCGATGCACAATAACGGATATATTAAGAATTTTCGAAATTCTCCCCCTCTAAACCCCCTTCCCATTGTTTGATTTCAGCCGTTAACGAACTTGATCTTTCTTTTTACATATAACGATTATATATCAAGTTTGGTAACGATAAGACAAAAGTTCCAACTGCTAGACCGGTAACAGACAAATATATATATGTATACATATATATATATATATATATATATATATATACAATTTTGAACGGACCTCATTTTTGTCTTCTCCTAGGTAGGATCGATGGACATTTGAAGAAAAATTTCGAAAATCGCGTCATGAGTACAACCTCAATGGCTGATTTCCCTTAGGGGAAATCTACTATAATTAAGAACAGGATAAGAAAAGAAATTGTTTGGTTGAACACATGTTGTCAGTTATTCTTGCGCAAACATAGATTACTGAAGCTTGCATGATTCAAATTCAATTCAGTATAAAGCAGTATGTAAAATTAAAAGGATCGCTCAAAATTTTCCTGTCATTCTTGTCAATCTTGCACTGATGCGTGTTACTTTCACTTTTTTTATTATAATAAGAATTTTAAACAGGTGAGTGTAATAGTTGACTGCAAAAATTTGCATTCAACTAGATTTTTAATACTTTCCTTCCAATTTATTAATCGTATATTTGCATTTGTAATTCTTTAACTTTTCATTCAAAATAGTGCCCTATAAATTTAAATTTGTTTTGAGTTCCTTTTTTGGCTGTGGCTTATTCCGTTGAAAGATATAGTTAATATAATATATACGAGGGTGAATCAAATGAAAACCTTAAAAGTTTAACCTGAACTTTACAGCACTTTTAAGGTTTTCATTTGATTCACCTACGTATATATATATATATATATATATATGTGTGTGTGTTTTATTGTTATCTTTTTTGTAGGTCTTTATCACGTCAGCAATGTCGGAGTAAATCTTAATTCAAACGAATCTTTGTTTTACCTTCTTGTTAATGTATTTTTTTAAAATCAGGCCATAATTATTAAACACAATGCCCTCAGATGATATTGTAATATTTTGTGTTGATTTTAGTACGTAAATGTTACCGAAACCCATTACGGAGTAAATAAACTATTTCTATTTTTTTTATGAATGTTGAAAAGTTAGGTGGAAATAGAAAAATTGGTAAATATAGCATGAAATGCAGGCCAAGCAGCCTTTCAACCATGCTTTATTCATGCGGAGTGAAGCCATGCCTAAAGATAACTATTTTTTAGCTTTATATATATAAGAATATAATCAAGATATAATTTTTATTTTAAAGATAAATTGGCGTTATAAAAAAATATAGTTAAATGAGGCAAACAGATTTGTGCAGGAATAAATATATTAAAGAAAACTACAAGGAACATGATTAAAACCTACTACATTATTGGTAAAGATTAACATCCTGAATGCTGCTTCCTTGAAGACTTGAAGTGGGATGAGTTCCTCCTTAGGCTCTGACGACGACCTACTTCTGTCGAAGAAGCTTATTTTAAGCTTTAAATATTGTCCATTTGTTGCTTTAGCCTAGTGCAATAATAAAGAAAAAAGAAGAAGTATTTTCTTGATATAAGTTTCTGGTGAAATATCACATGAGCTTAATAAAGTTTTGAATCTCGAAGACTAATTGAATAATCGCTGTAATAGAAGATAAACTACACATACATGTTAAACTCATAAGCTTATTATGTATTTTTCTAAAACCTTTGGCCTTCCTTCTACATACAATTTTACTTAATATAGTTTTATAAAGTACTTATATTTAGTAAATAGTATAATATAGTATTTGGACAGTCTCCTTCTTTATATCATACAACACCCAGTTAGAAAACGAAGCCGGTGTTGGTTTAGAAATGATACATAAACATCCATTAATTGAGTTTTTCTTATTAAATTGTTAATCTATTCCGTCATAAGAAATAGGAATGGAATTTCACTTTTTTTTTTAATATACTTGAATAATGTAAAAAAAAAAAAAAAATTAAAATATGTTTGACGTCCCCGTGTTTGAAAACTAAAAAGGATGATTTGACATTTGTTTTGTTGGCTTTTTACGAAGACTAACTGGAATGAATGAACTATTTATTTTATTTTTGACGAATAGAAATGGTTTTATGCACAAAACGTTACATATTTAACAGTACATACACTCCATTTTTCGACTCCGGAGGGAAAAAATTCTTTCATTACACCACTTTCTTCTCGTTAATTTAAAAACGGATTAGAACATTTTGAAGACATGAATGAACACAGAGTTTTTCCAAATAGGCTGTATATTAAATGAAGTACTTTTTATTTCCTTGAACAAAGTAAAGGAAGTATTGTTATCGCGAGAATCTTTGGTTTTCAGATTTCAACGGATTTATACTTTTTGACCCTTCCCTGAAAGCATTTTTATTAGTTACGGCCAGTTTGGTTAGTGTAACTCACATAACTCATATATATATATATATATATATATATATATATATATATTTAAATAGTATCCTACGTTTTCTGGAGAATTGTAGCATATGGTGAGCAAAAGAATATATATCATAACACCTCACAAAACTCCCGTGCCATATCCTTGATATTTCGTTTTATAATCACAGTCCTTAATAATTAACCACATTCTTCAATAATTTTATTTATGCATTGACGATGAAGGTATATTAGTTAATACATTATTTACAGAGAAATAAGGAATGATCTGCCGAAATGTGATAACTTTATATGTAATAGGTACGCCTCAATAAGAACTGCACTCTTAGTGACTAACACATATAATCTTCACAACAGGATGTAAGAATTATCATATTTAACCGAAGCGTACAAAATTTGCCTACATCGGCTTGAGAAGATGATCATACTTTTGCTGAATTATTTTTAAAAAACGCTTGATTTCATTTGAATTTTGTGTCTTCAACTAATTCAGTTATCTATAATATAGAGTAATTTGTTTGTATTAAGTACCGATAAGTATTAAGTGTAATAAAAAAGTACAAAATAATAAAGTAACTACCAAGTATGGAGACTGATTTTTATTCTATAAAGAGATATACTCATATCATGGATATTTCTTGCTAAGAAATCAGATTAGACAAATAAAAAGTGAAAAGTTTACTTATTTAAATAAAGAAACCGTATATGAAGAAGAATATAAAAACAAACTTGTAAGAAATAAAAGAAGACTAGTTTCAACTGAGACCCGTTAAGACTAGCTCAGCACTTGAAGGTTATCGGAAAAATGGATTGCTATTATATAAAAGAAATGATTTAATTTAATTGGTATGATGTAAAATATTTTATATTATTTTTGATTTGAGCCAGAACGGTGTTTTATTAAATAAGCCTAAGACATTTTAATCGAATTTTCAATTATTTTAATTTTTTTTTCTAAACTGATTTGCTTTAATATTCCTTTAATACTTGAAGAATGTAAAATAAATAGTGAAAAGACTAATAAAATATTTTATTATTATATTTTAACACCTTTCTACCCCAGTAAACATCAGACATAAAACACATCTAAGCCTATTACAAAATATTATTATGACGCAATTTCTGTTTTGTATGAATTTATAGGTAATATAAGTTCAGTCTGAAATAGACATCTGATTCTCTAGATATCAGCAATATTCTACTTATATAGGCAGGAAGTTTAGTACAGTTTTAATGTTTTTGACGTAGCATCTTCAAACATTATTATTATAACAGTCATGAATGACAGTTTATCATAGTTATGACAGTTGTAAATCCGCTAATTTAGCAAAGCAGATAAGCATGCATTTACAGATTTGCGTTTTGGAGATACGTTTATTATTTACTGGCTATTTTTTATTTATTTCAAATTAAATTAAATTAATAGCAGATAATAGGTTTTAATAACATTTTATTTTGTTTTAAATAGAGCAAGAAGTCACTGAAAGCAATTGGTATATTATAAAAACTCATTATTTAAATTTTTCACTTTACTGCTTATAGCCTAAGAGCCAGCAAATTTACAAAGTCAAGCAATTATCCATCCCTGTTAAAAGTTAAGCGTTTATCAATACACATTAAAAGTTAAAACTGTTACTATATAAAAAGTGAATCCACTTTTTTTTATTTTAGAATTCATATTACTTCATAGATTTTTTTATGCCTCCCCTACACCTTTGTGCCCCATTAAAGTTTTTAACGCTGCAAACTGAGTTTACGACATTCAGAATTTAATTTAAAAAAAAAAAAATGAAAACTGGATTGGATATAAAGAAGTTCATGCTGTAACATCTCTTAAATTTAACACGAAATATATTTTACGATCGCCATACAATCATATTCCGCTTTGATGAGAAATTTCAATTGATTGCTTTTGATATAAAAAAATATGTCATCCAGAAGAATTGGGTCATTAGGATCATATTTCATACTACTAAGGTTTCTGATATAATTGAATTTTGTGATTAATTTTGAGTAAAGTGCTAAGTATAATGGTTTCAAAATAAAGGATATTGAAACAACCCTTCATCTTATTGACTCAACTATTTATATATTACATTTGATTCAACAAGAGGATAAATAAAGTAATTAGAAAAAACAACAACAAGAATTTCAGAACATTTTAATTGTATGTAAACTTTGACATTTATTTTGTGTGTGGATATATATATTTCTATATCAACGATCATTTAAAAGTCCGCTATGTAATATACTTGAAAACCAATTTAACGTTAATCTTAGTACATTCCGCAAGGGAGTCAAATCATTCAGTGACAGGGAAAGTTCATTCCCGCGTAGTTAGTGGATTGACACATGGGCAATGTCATTTGAAATTCGATTCTCTATTTTTCCCTTAGTAAGAACCATATTCAAAAAGGATTTGAATTGTAAGTTGGACGTGGGATGCTTAGCGATGAAAAGGCGTTAAGTGATTTAAGAACAAAAATCAAAAGTCGTTACGCCCGTTGAAGAATCTTATTTTTAGTTATATATAAATCATAATGAGTCCCTAAAAATCTCATGTCCAGGTTGAATTTCAAATCCTGTTTACGTAGACTACTTATTAAGGAAGAAATTGAGATTAGAATATCATATTATTCCTGGGTTTTTCGTTCACCAGAAATATTTTCTTAGTTTTTGCCGCTCTTGTGTAATGGACACATTTGTCCTTTACACTGTTCCACTTCCCGACACCTTTGCAATAGTCCAGCCAATTGAAACTATAAGGCGTTAAATTTTAAAAATAAACTTGGCTTAACCTGTTCCGTTTAACAATAAAATGATTCTAAGTAATTATTTTGGAATAGATATGTTTCAAATTTATCCTTATGCTTATCGTGCATTTTTTTCATAGAAAGACTCATTCGGCATATACATAGCCCTGAAGAGTATTTAGCTAGATGTATTTAGATAATATATCTACATTCTCATTATCTAAATTAATATCATTCCACACTTCTATAAGTTAGAAAATAAGTTTTGAATGTTTATTACTTGCAAGTTCATTATCCCATTCCCTTTCAGACCCTAAATAGACTTTTCAACTTAGATACATCATATGTTCGCCAAAATTACCGTGAATCCGATATCTGTTCATTTACGAGTATAAGCTGTGATAACATCTGCCCGTTCGAGGTGTCGCTCAGTCCAGCCTTAAAGTCACAAGAGTCTCAAAGAATTGCTAAGCTGTTCTTATACAAATTAGTTCATAAGTAGAGTTAAGCCTGCCAAAGTTCCTTCCCATTTTTTGTTTTTAAATAAGATGCTTATTACGAGGAAAGTAGCGTTAGTGGTTCAACGCGGCACTTTGAATATACTTTTAATCTTAAAAAAATATATACTTTAAATCTTCGCGGGTTTCGCGTAGTTTCTACACATTTAAAAAGTATAGGAATAGTATAATATATTAGAATAATTTTTTTTCTTAAAGAACAGTTATTACAAGCTTTGAAATAGCTCTTTTAAAATATTAGTACTTTTGCGATCATTTTTACATCATTCAATTACTTTAGAACCTTAGTTGTTTGGTATAGCAGTATTTTTGTTTCGTATGCATTAATTTATAAAGGGAATAAATTCTTTCTTAACTATAGAAATGCTAATGTAGGAGCTTTTGTGTTTTTGGTTTTCCGATTTCGAGAAAAAAAATATAATTATAAAATAATCTGAGATTTCTTTGGGTCCTTGTCTGTTCAATCTCATGGTGGACTAGGCACTCCAAGAGGTTCCAAGCAAGGTGAGTTTCCATCTCACAAGGGGTAAAAATTTCTTATCTAGCTTTTGCAGTCGAGTTGATACTCGTATATTCCTTGGACGCTGGTATGTGGCTGCCTCTCTCTAGGGCCTTGAATGGCGAACACTATGTGTATTGCTCTCAGCCCAGGAAAGTGTCAGGCTCTGTTGCAAGTCCCGGCTGGGGATGTCTGTCTCAAGATAGTAAAGGATCAGGAGTATTCTCTTGGCGGGGAACCAAGACGTCAAGCGCAAGACCAGGAAGCGTGGGGTATTTGGGTTCAAATAAATAAGGATCAGAGATGCCTGATTTTGGCATTAGTGGAACGTTGACTAGTGCTTCAAGGCTCAACATAGGTTACTAGCTCTCATGTGTCACTCTTAGCCAAATTTTTTGGATGGCAAGTAGTTGGATTTGTCTTTAACTGTCTTGAGGTAGAATTTATATCAAGGTCAGAACTGCTGTAAAAGATGGAATGAAGTTACCCCGAGATACACTTTTGTGTTATTGCCATGCTGCCTGTGGTGGTGGAGGCACCTCGATATGCTCGTTCCAGGTTTAAGGCTTTCCCGTCTCTAGGATGTCGGTTATGAAAGTGGTTCCAGCCGGTTGAGGGTTGTGAGAGGGGTTAGGCATGCCATACAAAAATACTTCGGTTGCAAGGAAACAATGGTGGGCTGAATAGTTACATAGCTCTAATGATGTTGTCGCTTTGCGAGAATCACCTAAATGCAAAGCCTCTACGAACTGGTTCTGGGGCGAATCTTTGTCTATTTCTGAGCGGAATTTTGTCCAGTAAGTTCCCAGGCAAATAAACGCACTTCCTGGTGCCTGGCAGAGGTTAGAAGAACGGTAGGATGCCTCGCTTTTTGGCTGGTTGCCGACTGACGGAGGCCCATGCCCGTGCTATCCAAGACTGCTTGTCTCACACGTCGTGGTAAAGTTTTGCAGCTGGATGCAGAAGTCCGAGTACTGGCCAATGATTTTGCTCTTGCTCGGCTTTGCTATGAGGTTCTCAACACGGCGAACAGGTTTCAGGCGTCTAGTAGATCATGAGGCTAGATATTATTCTGCACAAGGACAGTAGGGCCATAGTGGTCTAAGCAAAGATGCAATTGCATTGTTGGTGAGCCGGAGGTTACAGAGGCAATCAAAGTATGCTGGGTGCGCAAGGAGTGGGTTTGGGGTACGCCTGTACTGTTAGTTGGGGGGAGTGTTAGAACCATGAGGTCTGTTACGGACCTCAGGCTTACCAGAATCTACATTTCTTTATATAACTTACTAAGTACAGAAGAGCTCCTACGTAATCTTCTGTAGATGGCGGACACCCCTTCCCCACATGAGTCTTAGCTTGCCTTCATCCAGAGCTGGGGTATAACGGTGGGAAAAGGGAGAAAAATATATGTATGCACTCATTTTTTTTTAGTATTATTTTTAATTTATCTCTATCTCTTAGTTTAAGTATTTTATTTGTTATGTATATTGTGGGAGGGGGGCAGAGAATATTAACGACTGATATTCAATACACCTTTTGAAACTGCTGACGTTGTGGAAGGATTTCTGCAAGAAATTATTAATTCCTGAAGTATCTCAACTTTTTACTACTCCTAACAACAGATCTGTTTTTTTTTTTACTTTTTTTATTATTATTTTTTTTTTATAAGGGGAACAATAAATAGTTGATATCCCCTATTTAATAATAGTAAGGAGGACCATGAGAGCATTAAGGTTTTTAAATATTTGGAGTTGTTTATTAATACCCATTGTAAAATATTTGTAAAAATACATTTTGTTTATTTTTCTGCTTATAATGAAAAGAAAATGGAAACAGTGGGTAATAAATGAAAGTGGAAATCTTTTATTTACTTTTTATGCACAATAGTTTCAAAAAATGTAACTATAAGTATCCTAATAATAATATAAATAGCAATGTGTTTTTGTTTTGCCCAGCTTATATCCTGGCATACAAAAAAATCATGGAATACTATTATTATTTGTTTTTTTTTTATATCCGTTAACTTACTCTGACTCACTCATTAGTGCATTATTTAATAATTCGGGATCTTTGAGTGGTTATATAGATGAAAATTAATCTGCTTATAGTAGGAATAAATACTCCCCTGAAGACTAATTAAAAAGTCATAAGTCATAAAAATCACAAAAATCACATTTTACAGATTTTTAACTGCATTTCAATAGAGTACGTACGTTTCATGAGCTTCATGAAAAAAAAAATAACTTGTTTTTTCTTCGGCTCATAAAAATACGTCATATAATTTTAGTATTTATAATTATATCAAATACGATTTGAAATAGAAGACAGAAGAATATTAATTTCTATTATTCACTAAGTAATAAAAATTAAACAAAAATAATAAAAGAAGAAAACTACTCTATTGCAAGCTATATACAACAGCACACGAACTATTAGGGTTTAATTTCCATGATTGATAATATGAGAATAAATTTTATTTATTATTTTTAAATAATATTAATTTTTTCATGTGTTTTTTTTTTTGGGCACTAATTCATTTTTATGGTCGTGCGTTGTTGCATCTCAGGCTTCTTGGTTGCTAATATGCGAATAAATATTATACATGATTTCGTGATCATGCTTTGTGTATTGATGTTTTTTATTTTTTTATTTTATTTTAGGTTAACTAATGTTTGCATCCACTAAAGAGCAATATTCTAAATATCTAATTCCCTAAAGTCTAATTATTTTAATTAAAGTTAATTATTTTATTTAAAGTATAACTGAATACGTGCTTTTATTCGATTATCATCCTAGCATGCGTCTGTAATCGAATCTATTTGTTTGCATTCTCTTTTAATCTATTTTATTTAAAAGTGTTTATATGCAAAATGATCGAAAAACTAATTACAATTTTATTTTCTTTGTTACAATAGTACCTGGCTTAGACTTCTGAAACTACTGGTCGAAGCACTCCTCGCCTGAGAACAGAAGAAAAAGAGAAAGAAGAAAAATGAAGAAAGATATTTTTCTAAATATCTACTCCTACTTGGTTCTCTTCTGTATCCTAAAATCTAAAGCGGTATTGTTCTATTAACCATGCAATCGGAGTTCTCTAACTGCAGAGTTATTTTTTACTGTTACATGTAACGTTTCGGCGTGAGTATTAAACCCATATATCATATGGAAATGTAATTATTTAGGACAAAGTTAAATACATAAAATCATTTCTGAGTTAAGGCCCATCAATGTGAAAAGAAAAGGAAAAGAGTGCATATGTCATAGTAAAAACGATGTAAAAATTAAAATAAAATATACCTGCTTAACATCGTTTTATTCGTCATTTTCGTCGTTTTGAGTTTAAAAATGTCAACTTATTGTATAAAGGAGTCCCACAAGGTGAATGACTAATTGTGATTTCATCACACAGGAGCATTCCGGACCTTCCCTTTACAGCTTTATAAACACTTTTTTAATTGAAAAAGCCCCTCAATAATGCCTTTTATCTATATTTTATTTAGATGCGGAATAATGTAATAAATAAAATAAAGATAAAAAAAAATTACGGGATCTTTTAAATTAAAAAAAAAGTCCATCACTCAGGCGTTAACTAAGCAGATTTCCCACGTGTGCCACGTATTTGCATATATCTCAAAACGTAAAAGTTCAATGAGAACAATATTTAGTATTTAAGCTTCAAAAAAAGTGCTTCATAACATAATTATATTGAAAATAGGAGATGAGTAGGAGGCTTTACTGATGACCGAAAACTAAAAAATGCAAATATCTCAGTAAATACTCAAGATAGTGAAAAATTTACATATCAACATTTATAGAAGATTACATTTTCAATAAGATTGGTTCTACACAATTTTTCGATCCGACGCATAATAACGAAGATATTAGGAATTTTCGAAATTCTCTCCCTCTAACCCCCTCCCCTCCTCCTGGACTGATTTCAACCATTAACGAACTTGATCTTTCTTTTTACATAAAACGATTATATATCAAGTTTGGTAACGATAAGACAAAAATTGTGACCGCTAGAGTAGTATTGAATGGACCTCATTTTCGTCATCTCCTGGGTAGGATTGATGGACATTTGAAGAAAAATTTCGAAAATCGCGTCATGAGTACAACCTCAATAGCTGATTTCCCTGAAGGGAAATCTGCTAAAAGATTATAAAAGTGTAAAAGAGAAACAAAATTATCTATAAATGTTTTGCAAATTTATTATAATTAGTTATAATGTGTATGAATAAATAAATACACACAAATATGCATATCTAAAGCTCTTAACCTGAAAATTTGGGGGAGTGTCTAAAATGAAAAATGTTTGTTTGGAGAATAAGGCGTACAATTTCTGCCACATAACAGTTCTAGATATGTTGTATAACAACGAGAGATATTTACGATTTTATTTTTTGACCTATCCAACCTCCTCCTCATATGTGCAGCAAAATGTTTGAATTTTATTACTCATAATAAAACAATTTTATTCGAAAAATGTAGAGGATGAATTGGTTTATGAAATTTGCAACTTAATATTCCGTTATCCAAAAAGAAAAATGCAGAACAGTATTTACTGGGTACACAAGCTCAATTCCGGTGGAATGTGTGCTAGTGTGTATATATATATATAAATATATATATATATATATAAAAAATACGTTAAGCTGATGTCACTCCTAAAAGTGAATTTATAGGTATTACCTAACAATTCTTCAACATAGAACTACATATGGGACCCTTCGGTTGGTCTCTCAATAAAATATTTATACAGAGATTAATTTCTTTAAAAAAGAGTTATAGTGTTTAAATAGAGGGAACGTTTAAACGGAATTAATGATGAGAAAATATTTGTGATATATTTGTCATCAGTAACTGCAGCCGACTGGAGGATATTGCCATTTACTAATCAGGTGAACAATATCGGGGAATAAGACATTCGTTAAGCAGATCCCTTTTCTTACAAATGTTATCAATCGCCTCCCTTCCTCGTGAAAATAACCTTTACAGTGGTAACAAAAAGTTTGAATTAACAGAAAACATTTTCCATTTACGGCTAGGAACTTATCAATAAAATTGGGTGCATAAGTGACCAGGATTAACACAAAGTAAGTTTCTATGTTCTAAGTCTCACTATTTTTGTCATATAGTACTATACTACTTTTTCATAAAAAAATAAAGATTGCCTATGATAATGGCTGAAGTTGTATTATGTGGAGGGGAGGAGCTCGGAGGAGAGAAAACCTGAAAATTCGTAATTTCTTAAGAATTACGAATCGCTTTTTGCTTGTATGTAACCCATTTTTTTGAATGTGTTAATTAATGTTCAAGTTCAACGATGTTGTTCTGTGAATTGTTTGTATACCTCGAAAATTTCCATGTAATTTGCACTTTGAGTAATTTAGTCACTAAATATCTCATATCTATATGTACGAATAGAGATTTTTCTCAACTGGGATAAGGTATCCCACTAGTCGGGATAGATTGGTGAGGCGAAATCATGAGTGCATCGTGGGAAATCTGCTTGGTTTACACAGCCGCTGCGTGACAAACGTTTTTTGATAAAATGCGCCACAAGTACAACAACGTCAGTAGCCGAGATTTCCCTGAAGGCAAATCCGCGAAAATGGACTTAGCAAGGAGCCTTGGAGCCTTGTGACTTATTATCTTTTGACAATAGCCAAGGAAATAGAAGGGCTTTCTGGGCATTTAGCTGTAAGGGAGAATGGCTGAGATATCCCAAAGGAAGAGGGACCGGACCCTTTTAGCGGAAGATCTTCCATTGTGGACACGAGAATGGAGCAGAATAAAATATGAGCAAGTACTCCTCCGCAATCAACTTCCAGTCATGGGAAAGTTCTCTCTCCAGAGCTCCAACAAAGGATATTCCAGATGAGTTTTCTAGAAGACTCCAAATACAAAAAAGGACTAGTTCTGATTAGTAGGAAATGCATAGTTTTCTTCTTTGTCATACGGTTGTATTCAGACTTAAGATGCCCGAGACTAGCTGAATTAGAACTGCTGTCTTAAAAATAATACTAACAGATAATAACAAAGCGAAAATAATGTCCGCTACTCAGCGGCTGCTTATAACAAGGAGAGTTTCCTAATACTGGAGACATGCCAGACAACCACGTTGGACATGTTACTACTGATTGTATACCTTCTGCCATTTTCTTTGTAGCAAGAAACCTTCTAATCAGGCCCTAAATTACAAGCTGGGTGTGACATGTTTTATAGGCTTTGGAGTTCACTTTCTGTAAAGCATTATATAGGACAACGTTCATAGAGACCCAATTTTTTTACAAGATGGGTATTATGTATAATTTTTCGATCCGTCAGATTATAATGGAAATGGAACCCCTAACCACCGCTTCACTGAACCCCCTTCTCCTTGTCTGATGAATACAGTACGTTGCTTTAAAGTTAAAATAAGTTGCATTAGTGAAGTTTGAATAAAAATATGAAAACATGAAATAAAAATATGGTGAATGTCAGAGTTAGAAAAAAAAAATTAAAATACCTCTTGTCAACTAAATTTTGGTTTGGGATCGGTTTGGTTTTTATTTATTTTTTTTTAAATTTTGGGCGATTCGGCTTGGATTTGTTTTAGTTTTTCAATGAGTCTCATAATATCGAAGTTGTTTCAGTTTTCGTCCTTTCCTCCAGCCCCCCCCCTCTACTCCTCCTGGTTGGATTTCATTCGTTAACAATCTGAAGTTTTAGTTTTACATGAATTTAATATATATATATATATTATTTTTATTCTGGACCCAATATTCTTATATATTCTTCATAATTTAATGGCAAGTGTCATTGACTGATTGACTGAGGAAGAAATTTGATATAGTAGTTGGTTTTATATATAAATTTCACTCCTTTTTAGTTATCTCCTAGCGATATCAAATCGATGAACAATTTGAAAAAAATTGGTCGAAAATCGCGCCAAGAGTAAAACTGTAAAAATTTGCCTTGTTTCTGGTAAAAAAAAAATGCTTAACTCCCGATAATATTCTCCACTTTAAGAAGAACTTTTAAAAACTTTAGAAAAAACTGCTGTAATAAAGTAAAAAGTATTAAATATTGGTTAAGCCACAAGCCTCATTTACTAGTGTCTTTATTCTTCGTAATTTCATTTTTTTCTATCGGCCTGGCAGAATTTTTATTATTTGATAACTCCGGAGTTGTTGTCTGATAAGGAAGAGGCGGCAGATTGTCTGGTAGATTTGGGGCCGAGCCAAGCAACTCTACTTCCATATGCATCCCCCCTCATATTCCCTCCGAGAGATTGGAGGATAATCTTATCAGCCGAGTGCCCCCTTTATCCGTGTTATCACTAGCCATCTTATATTTTGGCGGGAGAGATTTATCATCCATCCGTTCCTCCATCGATTTCCACTATTACCTCGGCGAGTATGGTAATGGAATGCTTTATCCAGGATCACTGAAATTCATCATTTACCGCGGCTTCGAGTGATTTCTCTATGTTAATGGAAATGTACTCCTAATTGCTTTTTTTTGTACGCAAGTAAATAGAGTATGGTGAGAAGTAACCTCTACGACATCTCTACCACCTTAGCGTAAATGGTCATCTCAGCAGACTGATATTCGACTTAAGACGTGACATATATATGCCGTCAGTAAACGCTTTCTTTTATAGAGTGGTAGGGGCTTAAAGAGAGGTGACATATAATTTCTTTAATAGCATTAGAATGTAAAAAAAATGTATTACCAACCATTTTAGTAAAAGTAATATTCACCATGTTTTGACTCTACATTTTAGCAGATTTCCCTTAAGAGGATTTACCTATGTAGGTTGTACTATTTACGCGGTTTTCAAAAATTTTCTTTAAATGCCCCAATATCCTCCCTAGTAGATGACAAAAATGAAATCCGTTCAAAATTGTAATCCTTGTTTCATAGATATCAAACTTCACATATAAACGTTTCATGTAAAACTAAATATCGATTTAATTAAGTCCTTAGTCCTGAGATTAGACAGGAAGGGGGGGGGGGGTTAAAGAGTGAGAAATACCCTGGTTATACGTATAACTTGGATCGAAAAATTGTATATTGCCCATCTTCTTTAAACGTTTTGTAAATTTGATTTTTTACAAATATTGTTCTTTACACTTATTCTATTTCTTAAATATTAATCGAGAGTTTTGCATTTTTTTAATTTTCAGCCTTCAGTAAACCCACACGTTTAGTCATCCCACTTTTACAATTAGCGAATATATCTTGAAACAAAGCCTAAACACCCAATATTGTTTTAAACTAATCATTTCTACATAAGATACATGAGTATGCGATGTCTGATGACGTTCTCGAGATTTCATTGACCACCCACATCTACTTATCGGATTTTTATGTGGAAATAGAGAATATATGGCAAGATGAGATTTGTAGTGTGTCGTGCCAGCACGTGGGAAATCTACTTAGTTTACGTAGCCACTGCGTGACGAACCTTTAGCATAATTCAAAAATTAATGGAACTAATTGCAATTTTCTTCATTTACAATCCTTCAGTAAACCTCGTACCCTACTAGTTGTCTTCTGTATTTATGTAGCGATGAAATGAATTACTGTTATCATTGACAATAAGATGTGTACGCAACTCGACATATAAAGTAATAGGATCCTAATGATCTTTCCACATTGTTCAAGAAAAGACAGGAGGAACATGTTTGTTGTTCTTTGACTTCTCATACTGGCTAATTTCTTATCAAATATTTTAACCCATAAAACGATTCTTTACGATGCCTTTATCGTTAGGTAGTCTTGCCATGCATAATAAAACCACTGGGTGATTTGTTATACTCTATGCAACCACATTTCTATATATCTCAAGGAATTACTGAAATAGTTTTTGGTTTAGAACTGTATGTAAGGAGTATCAACAACAACGCCACGAAATTAAGTTTTTATAGTCAGTCGTCTATGAATATAATAGGCAAAGGGTCGAGGTTTACAACATGGCGAAAGAGTATTTCAAGCCTTGATTGGCCAGAGTTTTTGTTAGATAAACCAGGAAATATTTGGTGAACCAAATAGGCATGAGGAATTAGAGGAACGAGACTGGTGGCCTAGGATAACTGAAGGGTCTAAAGTGAAATGGAGTTATCTCCAAATTTCCAGAAAGTAGAAGAAGAGAAAATTTGTTATTGAGAAACAATGGTTTAGGCTGCCCAAATGCGTTGGGTTGATGAGCACTCCGCTAGATAATCTACGGGACCAATATTTATTTATAAAAATAATTGTAATAAAACCACATATCATTGTGGGCAAAGTAGTTGTTTCCCAATGTGTTTAAATGATGCCACATTTATGTTCGAGATGTTTTCATGTGTGCTGTTCGTTGTTAAACAATGAGTTACTTTTTGGGGTGCCAACTATTCAGAGTAAGACAAACATCCTCACTCCTTATACAAGTCCCAACTTTTTATGATAATTAATTTTTAATTAAACAACAATATAATAAATGCAGCTCAGTACTCCCAGAGGGTTGATATACTTGTTTTTATTGCTGCAAATCCAACAATTATTTCTAAAACTCATTTTCCTTTATTTAATTCCACTTTACGAGTGTGCCTGTAGTTAATTCTACCTAACTTTGAGCGTTAGTTCCATTGACAAAACAATCCTAAATAAAAGTAATAAATAACAGAAAATTTTAGGTTGTTTTTCCAACTAATTTTCCCCTGATTTAAGTGGCATGTTCTCTAATTAAATAAAGATGGCAGTAATACTTTAACAAATGAAGGAAGAGAGTAGTAATTCATTAGTAAGGGGCAGTCTGAATCTACAGGTTGTGGATGCAAATTTAAATTTATGGGTTCTTTGGCCTCATTAAGTGAATATTTCTGCCGTTATTAGCGTCACACTCTGAGTGCTTTTCCTTGTGACTGTTGAATCACTAAATAAACGTCCATGTTTTATTTTGTAAATCAAGTATTTGTCTCGAGTAATTTGTATATGGCAAAACGTTTTTCCAATAGAGTTGGTATGACTAAATTGTGTCGAATTTATACTTATCTCCTAATATATCTATTTGGAAAACTCAGAGGGGGTTGTATAAAGTTATTTCAGTGCTATAATACCCATCGATATACAACACAAGCATAACGAAAACTACTTTACTGACTTTTTGTGTTCCATTGCAATTTTAATTTGAATATAACTTGGAGAAAGGAAAGAACCAAAGCTTCTTGGCTTTCGGCTGGCTAAGTTTTTTGTTGATTCCACATTGCTTTACTTTAAAACTTTTGGGTCCTTCGTGGCTTTTTGGATGAGTGTAATTGAGGTGTTACTGGATTACATCTTATAATTTCTTCTATATGTAAGCCAGATTTGTATGCCCATAGATAATTATTTTTTTCATGGGAAACTATCAAGGACCAATTTCTAGAATTTTCCTGGATTTAAGAATTGATAAATGATCTATAAAACGATGTGACGAAGTATTGTTGACCTAGTGTCTCGTTATAATATTCACTTATCTTGACTTCTGTTTCAGTGATGGTCCATAAGTGGGGTTCTTAGGGAAAATATAACAATCTTGTAGTGTAAGCGATTTTATATAAAGTAAGCAATACGTTAACTCCTGAAACAGCATTTATAGTAACTTGATGTTATAATCAGTAGCTCTCAACTTCCAAACTTCTCGATGATTATGCATGTGAACGAAGAAGAATCGACTTTGTTTCTTGGTCCAATTCAACTGTAATTTAAACATTTTTTTTTTCCAAGTACAATTGATATTTTTTGAATATCATAATGAATTCTCAGATGTTGGTACTGACTTTAAGTTTTCCTATCTGGTAAATTTTTTTAAAATAAAGTCTGTGCAGAAAAAAAGGATTTTTTGTTGCAGAACCAAGCCACTAAAGTGTTATGAATACTGAGTTTTTGTAGCAACCGTTCGTACCAACCAGCATCATAGGCCTTTGATATATCCAAAGAGGGGACAGCTGTATATTTCTTGAATTCGAACCACTTCGATGTCTTAGTTTTTCAATGTCTAGCCACCACTTTCCACCTTAAAAGTGATCATTCTCGCCGCAAACAAATTCTTGTTTATTAGTGACTATCGGAGACTCCAATGCAATGATAAGATGAGAACTACTATGTTGAAGTATAATAAGTCCTAGGACGAACTAGCCGACAAATATGTATATGGTCTAGCCTGCATATTATTGGTTTGTGAGTTGGAGTATGTGTCTTGAAAATATATGGGAATTTAACAATAATCATTCTTTGAGCCAGCCTGGGGGGGCGGAGAAGTGACGTTGTTCTGTAATTTCCATTTATTGAGCATGTTAATAATATCCATGGATGGTTTAAGAATTGCATACATTTGAACTACTGTAAAAAGAATTTTACTCAATTCACGGAATCAACAGCAATCTTTTCTTCTAGGCTAGTTGGATGATAGAGGAACGAATTAGTCTGGATGTATACAGTGGGCCTGTTTTCCTCTACAATACGTACGTAACAGTCTTTTCATTTAAAATAAAGTCTATTTCCAGGATCAGATGAAATGAGAAGGACCTAAAAACAATTAAACCTGAGAATGCCATTGGCTGTCAACTGGAAACCTCAATTATACACATTGTGGTCCAGCCGAGCTTGAATTTATAACGCTTACCCTTGAGCTTTGAGGGAAAACATGGCTATTAAATTTTTCATTCTTGAAAAGCCAACTTTTTGTTTGGCTTTATCTTTTTAACCCCGTTATTTAAAGTGGTTGGGAATTCGATCGTGAAGTTTATACAACTTTACCGCGGGACATGAGAGCTAAAGTTTGAAAAGTCTAGAAGCGGACAGGTAATTGGCACTGATTATATTTTCAACTCATTATAAACTTTTAAAAAGTTTAATTAATTGACTGAATGGAGTGTACGCTTCAACTAGCTCAATTTTTCACCGGTGAGAGAGATAATATAAAAAGCACATATCAAAGCAAGTCAGTAAGCAGTTTTTACGTATTTACTTTTCATAAATCATGACAGTTGCGTTAGTTAATTGGTTCAACTGCATGAAAATTCAAGTGTTAATAAATTTTATATTATTTTATTATGTGTGCTTAATCATTTCTGAATGAAGAGTTGTATTACCTTTGTGAAAAACAACTCGATTCTAATACTGGCCGAGGCATTCGTAAAAATCCACTTTGAAAATAAGTCCTATTCAACTTCAATAAACCAATCGATAGCGGAAGGTCAAAAAGGATTCTTATAACCATTTTTATTTATCTACTAATCTTGCGTCCACATGCCGTCCCATCAGGAGAAATTAGTAAGTAAAAAATCGGAAACACGTGAAAAACGATCTTAATAACTACAATGAAACCTCTCAAGCAGACCAAGCCTTAATTCATGACGTAATCCCACGTAATAAAGGTCCATTGAAAACAATATTCAGTAATAAATCTTGGAATAAGGCGTTTCATAATATTTTTGCTTATTTTTGAGGTTTACTGGATGGTGAAAATTTAAAAATGTGAATATCTCTAAGAATATTGGATATAAAGATGCCAATATTTATTTATAGACAATTAATTAAGACTTGTTCTATAAAATATTTCGATCAGACGAATCATTACTGACATATTCTGAGTTTTAGAAACATATATAAACATATAATGTTGAACGGACGTCATTTCCGCCCTCTCCGAGATAGGATCGATGGATATTTGAAGACATTTTTCAATACTTGCACCATGAGAACAACCTCAATAGCTGATTTCTCTTAAGGCTGCCTGATTGTGAATAATTTGAATCATATTTTTCCCAAGGATTTTTCTTCAATGTAAGATCGGCCCTGCAAAGTATGGGTATTGCATGAAGCCAAAAAAGGTTGGAGACCGAAGGCGTTAGAAATCCTAGCTAGAGATTTTCATGAATGAAATACAATGGCTATAGTCCTACGATTGTAGCGCTACTGGACCTGGACCTTTTCAGTACCGGTCAATCACTTGCCGCCATTTCCATTCAGTGAATGGAAGTAGGGCGGGTATTTTTAAATTCGCGGTTTAATTTTTCAATGTTCTCCCAACGTTTTGTCTTTTTATATGATTTATTCTACATAATTTGCTTATATTATTTTTTACTGTTTACTTATAATTGATTTTTGCATTAATTCGCTTATATGAAGTTCTTGCTTTAAATGTTTTCTATGAATTTAATCCATTTATATGTCATACGATGATTGTTATTGTTGTTGTTATTATCAATAGCTCCGTAGTTAAAAATAAGAGACTTAAAAATCGTTTAGCTCTTATAAACTGTAATGGGTATAACTTTATTCTTCAAGTTTATAGCATCCTTCAGTTTCAACACCACAACTGTAAGCATGAATCTATTGTCGTGAATAGTGAAATGTCCCAATATTTGTGTTATTACAACACATAGAATATCTACATAGAACACTTAGCCCCACTGTGAAAATTTATTTGCTTTTTATTTCAATTATTAATTTCAAAGCTCGGCCGACGAAGTTAGAATAAGTTGTTCATTTGCTGAGAGTTTTATGCATTGCATTTTGCAAATGACAGAGTTATTTGGATTTCAGAAATCCCCTACTATTCATGAGATTTTCACGCCATTAAATTACTTTTTAGCATTTTGGAGATAATTATTTGAAGAAAAAAAAATATAGCAGGTTTAGATGAAAGGAATATAAAATGTGACTTTATACTTCTCCTGTTCGAAAAAAGAAAGAAAAAGATAGGCAGTGGTCTAGAATTTCATATTTTGATAGGAATGGCTATTTGTCCGTCATGGAGCTTATTGAATCTGGAAATACCATTTGATGGATTGATGGTACCATTCTCCGTATATTTTAACAAAAGTGCTCCACCATATTTGCTATTTTAATAACAAAATGGAGTGGATATAAAGAACCGTAACTAAAAAATCCATAACATACTGAGATCAAGTCAACAAGTTGAACCATGGGTTGTTGTAAAAGTCTTTCTGTTTAAATATTAGGAGATGTTACCTGGATTGACGAGTTTTTAACGAGCTTACTCCGTAAAAGAGAAAATGAGTTTTATCAGTTCCTATTTTTTCTTCCTCTAATTGTCATTCATATTATTGCCTGAATAATATCCCAAGGAAACCTGCTCTAGAATTTACTAGAAGATCAGATCAAATTTGCGTAATTATGCCATTAAAATTGGAAATGCTCTATTTTTCCCCCCATAATTTTAAATTATTTTAAATATGAGAGAAAATTTCCCATTTTTCCAAACTAAAAAAGTATTTATGACTATTAAAATGTTCTATCCCGTTGATAATTTAAAACCAAATGGTTTAAATCTACAAATATACCAAAAATAATTTTAAAGAAATACACTTCTAATGGAAATGTCCAAAGAAAATTACAACCGACTTAATAAACATCGATGAAAGAACTTTTTCCATAGGAATTAAAAAAAAAATTATATTTGTACAAAGCTACAGAGATTAAGTTGGATAAAACTCTGTGAAAATGTGAGGCTCTGAACTTAAATTTTGGAACTTAAAAAGCCAAAATATTAAAATTCAGTCTGTCGGCAATCAAGTTTTTGCAACTTCTTTACTCGAGTAGTAGAAAATTCATCACGATTTATGGACTGATGAAATTCGTAGACGCCAAACGACGACTATTTACATTGTAATGGAGTTATGCTCATCTTATTATCCCCAACATATTTTAGTGGACATTGTGAACGTTGTAGCGAAAATACACAAGCTTACGTTTTTGCTTAAAAGGAGATCACCTAAGATGTTCTGGATTCCTAAAAAATTGAAATCAAATAAAATAAAAATGAGTATTTCTTCTTTTTAAGGGTCTTAAAAAACAAAGCTTTAGAAGAAGCTTTTTTCTGTACCAATAATATTGGGAAGGCAGAAGTTTAAATAAAAACTTGCATCAGCAAGTAAATGAGATAACGTACATACATACAATTCCCCTAGCTACTTTCGGAGCTTTTTCAGAATTCACACTCTAGCTACTCAGTATCTTAAGGTTGTATGTATATATACATATATATTCACCACTGTGGTAACAAAAGGAATGGTTAGAATAAATATAATGGTTTAACAGCTGTGAGGTGCATCAGCTGGTTTGCTGACTTTTCATACATTAGCTGATCCACCTTGATTTTCAATCAGCCTTGTAGGCTCAAAATGATAGTGTAATTGTAGTGTCTTCGATTATTAATGAATGAGTGTTATTATTTGGTCTTCTAACTTCTCAGAATCATTAACAATAAAATACTCCGGTATGTGCTTGTTGTATAACACGAAAAAAAAAATGAAAAGAAGAAGTCTTACAGATCTACCTCATGCTTGTTAGCCTAAATGAAGAGTGTATATACCTTCGATTTACTCCTTGAGAAATCTTCTTTGGACGACTTCCTCCTCTTGTCCTTGAGGATCATCCGGGCAGCAGCGAACGCCATCTTGGCAGCGGTTGGACTCACTCACGAAGGGGGCAGCATATCAGTGTCACTAGTCTATGAAGAGCAACAATGTCATCAATCGTCAAATTTGTACAACGGCCGAGTTCGGGCTTAGTGTATAGCTTGTCTCAGGAGAATCATTTACGTATTTCGGCAAGGAAAATTCGAAATAAGGAAAATTCTCTATGACCTTTTAGTGTTTATTAGCTTGTCGATACTGGTTTGCGATAGGAACCAATATTAATTACGTATAGTATTTGTGATAGCGATGTCAAGCGAAGCAATGAAAAGTATCTTTATCTTATCATTACATATGACATCGGCAAAACTAACTTTACAAGAAGAAAAATAGTTGATGAAAAGGTGAAGTATGGCAGAAGTGTCTTATTTTTTACGAACAGCAATGTTCTTGAATTTCTTGTAGTTTATATTTAAAAACACAGACTGTTTAAATAGATAAATTTTCACTAACTTAACAATGAAACGGCCATAATGAGGTAATATAAATTAAAAACTTAATTAGTTGTGATACTAGACTACGATTGGAGCTTTCTCACATTATTTCTCTCTTAAATTAATATGAGAGTACGATCCACTAAATTTTAGGCCCCTTCTCTATTTAAATTTAATTTTATCGTTAATAAATAATTTTAAGTATACTTCCTTAGCATTAGTGGACAACAGCTTTGTTTCACTTTCATTTGTTTAAATGTTAAGGTAGAGTTTTTATAGATTTCTTGAGAATATTTCTTTTGACTATTGGTGCTTGAGTTCATTTAATTGAAATATTTAATAATTCACATCAATGTGTGAGATTCACACTTTTTCTTATTATAACACTAAAATAGTTTAGGTAAAACCACCTTATAAAAGCAAACAAAAAGGTTAAAAAATCTACAGTCGTAGGTAAAAGCACGGTTATTTTTTTTTCCAGTGGATATTGTTCTGACCAAAAATCTAATTCATTAAGTCTAATGTGAAATATTTAAATAATACATTTTCAATAACGAAATATTAGTTGTACTAATATTTTAAAAGACCCATTTAATTAGGCCAATTAATACAGTATGATTTGTGTACTAATATCACCTTTTTATGACTTGTCCAATTTCTTTAGCTCTGTTGATTAGACTGAATATGTAAGATATAGCTTCATTCAGTTATACACTTTGTTAATTTATGGAATAATCTGTATTCGTCAGTCCCATGAAAAATATGATACAGTAACAAACTAGTGAAATATTTGACACATCTGTGACTTCATAATGGAGATTTGTGAGGGGTCCTACACCATTAAGTAAAATTAACAAGCTATAACACCATTAAGCCCGAAATCAGCCGATGTACAGCGAAATGATGAAATGTGTTGCTTTAAATTTCATCGAGAAATGATCGAATGAAATAATTATTGTATTCTTGTATTTTCATGTTTAGTCAATGTCACGTGTAATGTCCAAGAATCATTAAAATTTAGTACCGTCCCTTAACAGCATTCCACAGAAAGAGTATAACCTTTTGTGGAAGAGCAAAATAAGCCAGAACTCTTTAATTTGAAATCTAACTGCCTTTATATTAATGATACTTCCACGAATTCAATGGTTATTTTGTTTGATATGTGAAGATTTGTAAAAATAAATACTAGTTCAGTTTTCTAAAATAAATTTTAAGTTTAGGCCTTAAATGTGCGATGATGTTTAAAATATGTAAAAACTGTAACGTTTATCAAAATTAATTTATCTACCATATTTCTGCCTACGTTTTCGAAGATCTTCTTTCTTGTAATTCCGCATTAAAAGCTTCAAGTTCAAAAAATTAGGGTGTTGTCAAATTCTTTTATGTTGATATTATATATTTAAAATAATCCTTTGATTAAAAATGGATGCAATTTTCCCTTATAAAGCTAATTATTATTATTATTTTCTAATCTCTTGGTCAGACAAGGCGATTTAACAATTAACTGTTCAAAAAACTACACTGACCTTTAAAACTGTTAAAAAAATACTGGTAACATAATTGTACATTTTATATTTATTAATTATTAAGTGTTAACTTCAATTTTTGAATGTTCTGTTTTAACTAAGCAATCAATCTTGTTCATAATGTTTCCGAAACCGTTGAGGTGATGATCATCTCTATTTTTGATCAAAATCGACGAAAGGAGGGAGAGGGGGTTTAAACATGGAAAGGATTAGTAAATTGTAAATTTTTCCGTATCTACTAGAGATACAAAAGTATATAGAACTATTTTTGCTAGAGACTAAAAGATCCATAAATTATGTTCTGTGATATTTTTGACCGTACGCATTGGAACGGACAAAGCGTACATAACATACAAATTAACTCTTGATAAATGTTGTTTATTGTTACGTTATGTTGTCCACTTTGTACTCCTGCTGAGGCTAATTGTCATATTTTTATTCGTTGTATTGACAGACGAAAATAAGTAAGAAGTTTTAAAGAAGATAATATTTATGACCCAGTATGCCTACACTTTCAAACTATATATATATATATATATATATATATATGCATGCATACATACGTACATGAATATCTCTGAGGATGTTTCTATTGTTGTAGCTGCAAGGAATCTACAATTTTAATATGAAGAGACATTGACTTTTATCAAGGCCCCGACACCTTTTCTATCATTTATATCATTGAACCGTTGCCAAGTGGAATAATGAACTTGTTGAAGTTGCCTGATAACAGATTCTGCCGCACTCACCGCAGATTATCTCCCACTATGATTTATTAAGCAGATAGGCCTATTAGTGATTCTGAAACCTTGGAATTCAGCCTCTAATCCGAAAAGCGGTCGCTTTATTGACATTGTTAGGGTTGGTCGTTGAAGGTAGCACCATTCATTTCATTTTGGATTTTTAAAGTGTTTAATATTTTATAAATGTATTTAATACTCTAGAGTGACGAGTTTGATTCCCGCCTGGGCAAATTGGAATTTATTTAGTGACAAACTCATTAAATAAAATGCTTAGTCCCACCCTGGTTAAAAAAGGGTGGTGATCTGTAGATTACTCGTCCCTATTAGCCATTCTAGCAAAAAGTAGACGTCAATAAATAATAATAACAATATTGCTTGAGCCATGAGCGTTTAATATGTCATTTGGTCGATTTTTTCTTGGGCAATAGGAATTTATTTAGTAATGAACTCATTGAATAAAATCCTTTAGTCCCGTCGTGGCAAGAAAAGGACGGCGACCTGTAGACAACCCGTCCTAATTAGCCTTAGTAGATAAAAATTGACGTTCATAAATAAAATTTTACATTTTTAACCCTTGGTCGGGCGCGTCAAGAATCTTCCGTCTTCGGGCGCGTGTATCTCAGAGATACAACCTCAACCGTTTTTACGGAAATACAATTTTTTAATATATATTTTGCACTAAAATGTACACTGTGTGATTAGAAACCATAACAGAGGAAGTATTTGTTTGAAAGAAGTAAATAATTTTCAAAATTGATAAGTATTATAATAAAAAAAATCTTGGTTGATAAAATAATCAAGTTGGTTATAGATTCATTATTATTGAAACCGTGAAAGATGATTTTTAAAATATAACTAAAAAATACAAATATCAAACGAAATTGCTTAAATGCACATGTCTTAATCATACATAATTCATTTCAGTTTGTGAACAATATAAACAAATTATCTAAAAATCTTCATTCAAAAATAAATAGCACGAAATCCCTTTTAGATAATACTTATTAAAAATTATCTAAATTTTAATGCACCAATCCTTTTAAAAATAGCAGTTTAATTATTATTTCTTTTGCAGAGCTGCATTACAATTAGGAAAAAGCATGGAACTATGTTGTAAACAAATTTTCGATTTGCAAATCTCACAAGAGTAATTAGTAAACCTACATTTCTTTTTAGTTTCGCATGGTTCACATCATTTTCTTTTGTTCATTGTAGCGGAATGACTTTTTTTATGCTGTTTTATACTTGAGTTCAATGTATGGTCCAATGAGTCTCTGTACTCTTCAAGTTTCGTCCTTAGTTAGGGTGGTAAACGTCTACAGTAGTCGCTGCATCGTACAATATTTTCTTGTACAAGTTCTTTTGAAAGCTCATTTATGAGCAAAATAATAGAAAAATAGGTTTATATGATTCCGTTTAATAAAGAGAAACTTAATTGATCTATATATTTATGAAATACAGATTTCAAAAAAACTAACGAGATCGGGCGCGTGGTATCTAGGAGATACAACTGAATGACAGGTGAAACACACGACTCCATCGAACAAAGTGACACAACTGACCTTGAGGGGGAGACGTATAAAGAACATAACTCGAAGCACTACGCCACCACTCTCTGCTAGGAGGAGTGGCAAATATTTCTATAGAAACTGTGTATCTGAGAGATAACGCGCCCGACGGAGGGTTAATATATTATCATACAGGTGAATATTAAGCTTTATTATATTCGGCTCCAATATGGTAAGAAATAATAAACGTTAAACACCCGTCGTATTTTCAGTGAAAGGTTTTAACGCACTAAAAAAATAATATCTGTTTAAAAATTATTAAAGAACTTGATTTCTGAAAGATGCTTTCATATAGAAAATGAAGACTATCAAAAATATATAATCAGTAAATAAAGACACAAAATATTTGGTCAGAAAAGTCTTTTTAAGGTGGGGGGGGGTATCTTATCATCCTCTTTAATACATCATAAATCCTCTTATACATAAATAAATTGATAGATTTCATAAAATTTATTCATGGATTTGAGCAAATTTTATAACGAATTTAAATGTATGTGAGAAATTTATTGATAAATTATTCGTTTACTTGTTTTAGGAAATAAAAATCCTACGTACCCTATTATGTTTTGTTAACATTTAATGGAAATATACACATTCTTTCAATCTCATTTCATTTAAACTGAACGAAAAATATATTTTTTCTGTATTTATAATAGGAATACTAGATTTTATATACTTAGCTTTTTTTCGTCTAGAAAATTTATCAGTAAAAAATAATGAATTTACTGAACTGAAGGCATATATATTCTCTGGAACGGAAACACTTGAAATTACTGGATATTGGTTTGACATTTCATTTTCGATGTCCATGAACCACGGGAAAAGAGAGATTTTTAATTGAAAGTATGAGTTGTTCCCACAGATTGGAAACACATCAACCATATCATTCATGAAATTTCCATATAATGGTTAGCGAGGCGTCTTTCGTAAGGCAGACGGGAAGGAAGCCTTTTAGCAGAAGGGAAATCAGCTATTGAGGTCGTACTCATGAAGCGGTTTTCGACAAATTTCCTCAAATGTCCATCGATTCTGCCTAGGAGATGACGGAAATGAATTCCGTTCAAAACTATGTATATATGTCTGTTAACGCTCAAGCGGTACAATTTTGGTTTGATCGTTACCAAACTCGATAATTAACCGTTTTATGTTAAAATAAAGATCAAGTTCCTTAACGGCTAAAATCGGACCAGAGGAAGGGGAGGGGTTAGAGGGGGAAATTTCAGAAATTCTTAATATCTCCGTTGTTATGTGTCGGATCGAGAAATTGTATGAAATCAATCTTATTGTAAATGTAATGTTCTATAAATGTAGTTATGAAAGCTTTTTCCCTTGATTATTAACCAAGATATTTGCAATTTTTAGTTTTTGGGCATGAGTAAACCCCCACTCCTATTCATGACATATTAACAATAAGTTAAGTTATATAATGAACCAGATTATCTGAAGCCTAAATACCAAATATTGTTTTTATTGAACTTTTACGTTTTCAGATAAATGCAAATACATGACGTTCGTGGGAAATCAGCTTCGTTAACGCAGCCCCTTCGTGATGGACTTTTATTTTTTTTAGTATTTTTTTTTAGTATTTTTTTTTAGTCGCATTTGTGCTGCGGGTAAAGGAGTTTGTGAAACATTGTGGTGCATGAGCAATGTAGTTGCTTCATTACGGATTACCGTTACAATTAAGGTAATAATATAATATTATTATATGTACTCAAAATAATATTAGCCGTAGTCGTTTAAAGATCTAATATGGATGGCATCTTATATGGATGGTAGAGCAAAAGTTCGAGACTTTGGTATTTAATATTTCCGTAACTGGAAAGCTTTGTTTATTGCTCTCTCTTTATCCTTGTTTCTCTACCATTTTTGTTCCATCCTTTCTTATGCTCTCTCTCTCTCTCTCTCTCTCTCTCTCTCTCTCTCTCTCTCTCTCTCTCTCTCTCTCCCCTCTCTCTCTCTCCCTCTCTCTCTCTCTCTCTCTCTCTCTCTCTTTCTCTCTCTCTCACACTCACTCAGCCAAAATTAGTACTTAATGAATAATTTTAAAACATTATTAACTTTTGTGATATTGACGATAACTTAAAGAACATTTTAGTTTGTGCATGACATGAGGGAAGTTTTGCAGAAACGAAACTCCCCAGCCTAACTAATATCGACTTCATGCACTACCCCTCCCCCCAAGACTTTCATCTGGCAAGTGAAAATATGGAAAATGTTTTCGGAAGGACGTAAGACAGAATGACGTGACGTGAAGGGGTCTGGACTCATGCTACGCCGGGCCTAGTTTCCACGGCGGCCCTCCTAATCTACTGTCACTGATAACAGAGTAATTTCCATAGCTCTCTTCAATAACACTAGTTTGTTCCAAGCAATGAGTTCTGTTCGCTGGCTACTAGCCTAAATCGAATTAGATATGGCCTCAGAGATTCGGACTGGCTAGCGAATGGGTTTTCAGTAATTGCGATATCTCAGACTGTTTCGCGTGCTCCCCTTAGTGCAAATTATTTATACTCCATAAATTTATAATGAAGGTGGACAGCTGTTTAGATGAAAAATGAAGAGTATTTAAGCCAGAATGATGTGGTTGCCAAATCGGTCGCTCTACAGAACCCAAGTAAAAGCATTGCATATATAGCATCGCTCCCTAAGAGATATATATTTTGAATATGTTGTTTTAAGATTCGTCACTTAGAACTCATTCGGTAGTGCTACCCAGAATATTTCGCCATTTTTCCAACGGGCTTCCGGAGGTCACGTAGATTACTGTTCGTGGCAGCTCCTGATTTATTGACTCCTGATATTATGACTACAAAGAGAAAATTAAAACAGATTAGAACTCAGGTAATAAGGAACCAATCTGGTACGAGGGGTGTCCTTGGGCATGTTCAAAACTGACTTGGGCAAGATATGTGACTCGACAGAATGGTCACAGAAGGACAAATCTGACCACAGAGTTGTTACTCTATAGAGGGAAGATAAGTAGACGTAGTCAGCGGAAAATATGGTCGGAATAAATGCGAATTAAGGCTGGTGTATAGTGGATTTGACCATAGCAAAGAGCAGAAGACAATAGGAAAATTTTTTAAAATGGTAGAAAAAAAAAACCTCCATCATTCGGAAGGAATAGGTCACCTCCGAATGTTAGACCGTAACTCCATTTTTGGAAGTCCCTATCTTAGTAGATTCCTTCGTTAGACCATAGAAGCATACTTGCTTTTGTTTTTTTCCAGTTTTCAAAAGAAGAATTACATATATATTTATGTACACTCAACTGTATCTACTGCCGTACACAACAGCTAAATTCCTCCATTCATATTATACTCCACGTTGGGAAGAATGTTAGTTAATTATAATAAAAAAAAAAAATAGTGTTTTTTCTTCTTTAATTTATCCATTTTAAAATAAAAAGTCCGTCACACAAGGGCTGCGTAAACTAAGCAGATTTCCCACGTAAAGTTATACAATAGAGAATTCTCAATACGAGTGCCTATCAGTTACGGAAACGGCCGAACTAGCTTTGGGCGGGAACCATAGCTCGTCCGTTACACTTATTAAAAATATCAATATCTCGGTAATTATTCAAGATAGAGACTAAATATATATAACAATATTTATAGTAAATTTAATTTGCTATAACATTGGTTCTATACAATTTTTCGATCCGACGTTTAGTAACGGAGATAATTTGAATTTTCGAAAATCCCCCCTCTGAACCCCCCCCCCTCCCACTGGTCCGATTTCAGCCGTTAACGAACTTGATCTTCCTTTTTACATAAAACGGTTTGGTGACGATTAAACAAAAATTGCGACCACTAGAGTGTTAACAGATAAATATATATATAGTTTTGAACGGACCTCATTTTCGTCATCTCCTGGGTAGGATCGATGGACATTTGAAGAAATATTTCAAAAATCGTGTCATGAGTAAGACGTCAATAGCTGATTTTCCTTAAGGGAAATCTGCTAAAAACGAATATAATCCTGGTAACCTGCATGTTACGAGATATGTTAATTTATACTGCAGTAAGTGCTGTGCACTGTGTTGCGTCAGTCTGTGCCATGCTGACCGCCACCTCCAAGTTTTCAAAATTGCACTGATATGTCTCAGTCCTCAGACTGCGGCCAAGCCATTCTTTTTGTAGCAGCGATGAGTGTTGGTCTAGGGTACCAAAACCGAAGCGTGGTACGCGCAAATTAGCGCAGTTAAACAAGACCATGAGACCGCTGGAGAAATTTGCCGGATTGGAGGATAACAATATCCCGGCCAGCAAAGTGGTCTGCGAAACCGATTAATATGATTGAAATTAACTCTTTTATATTAGGAATGGGTAATCAATTTTACTTTCTTGTTAAGGCGTAAGAACTATGCAAACAGTAATTGCTTTCACAGGATGTGCTAGCCGGTATTTTCTTGTTACCAAGAAGAAGGTAGTCCTCGTTTTACAGAAACAATGGAGACAACGGGGATACAAGAAATTTAGTAGTTTCCATTGGTCTTCTGCGCGTGGATGCAAATGCACCTGTCTGAATGAAAAGGAATCGCTTCTATTTTAGTATTCCCATTGAATTTAAAGTGTCAAGGTTGATAAATTTGAAGATTAATAAATATTTTAAGTGGCATCATTGAATTTATTTATAATGCCTCGTGGAGCTTCTTGTTGTAGAATTGAATCCACATTATACCATAAGCGGACCTTCTATGTGGGCAGCTATCCCAGTCACATGGGAAATGACTGTAATACATTCATATGACAGATATGTGGGAGAAGTCGGAGGGGAAAAACGAACTAAATTCCCCTTAGGCCATTCTAAGGCCCCTGGTGAGAGTTGGCGGTTCTGGGGGGCTAATGAAAACGAGAAAAATGGCCTAGTGGGGGGAGAATATGAGATAAAACAGGGAAATTGATTGGTTAAGCTGCGGGTATTAGTTATGCAGGAACGGTGGGAGAAATGGAGGGACGATTTATCAAATCCTTGCAATGAGGTAATTCCTTTATCTCATTTCTTTCTCTCTCTTTTTCCACCTCAGCCGTCACGCGATTCCCTCACTTTTCCCCGCATTAAATTTTCAGGGATATACTCGAGAGGCCATTTGTGATATATTTCTATAACTTTAAAGCATATTTCCAGCTGTGCCTTTATTGATATCTTTTTAACAGGTGTCTCTTCATTGATTACTTTGAAATGTTATTTATTAACGTTCGCTTTGTACTACTATTTTTAATTGGGGCGGTTAATCTACAGGTTACAACCCTTTTCTAGCTAGGTTGGGACTATGGATTTCATTTAATAAGTTAGTTACTAAATAAATTCTTATTGCCCAGCGGTGAATCCAATTCACAAATGTAGGTGACTAGATAAGATTAAGGCCCTTAGAACACAAGGCTAACATGAATCCCTAACTGCCTTAATTTTAAATAGAACTAATAATGCATTCCATTTATTAAATAGAAAAGTAAGTATTTAATCTGAATGCTCAGGAATCCCATGGATTTATTTACAGATTCATGCGGAAATAAGTCTTTGTCTACAGCTAGAATTTTTTTGGATTAACGATAAACATTAAAGACATTTAATGGTTTCTTAATTGGTGGGTATAATGTTAAGATTTGAAGAAGAAACGGCCAGAGCATAATTGACGGAAGAACAGAACAGACTGCAAATCACATTTGACTGTAAAGTATTGGAATGGTCAAAACAAAAAGTTATGAAAAGAATAATACGTAGTGGACATATTTGGCTTGTTGCAAAGTAAGACCAGCCTTTTGTTTTTACAAGTAATTTGATGTAATTTATAGCTCATATAAAATACAGAAAATAAATGTAAGTGAATTTTGTAAAAAATAAATAAATAAATAAATAATGGAACCTATCTTATTAAGGACAAGAAAAACTTAATTTGCTTGATATAAACAGCATGTATTCCTATTATATATTCGTTTCTTTATTATTACTTTGTTCTTTGATTTTTTATTTGTTTTCATTGATTATTTTCTTTACTGTTACACATATTTTAGTATACATTATTTACTTATTTGTTACATGGATTTTTTTTTTTTTATAATCATCAAAAGATTTGAATTGCATTTGGGAGTATATAGACAAACTAATTCGTATTTTATATAAAATAATTGTTGTACAACCCACTCCATTATATCGAAAGATGAGGCGTAGAAGTGGAGAAAATTATATAAATATACTCCCTCATTTTAGGAATACTGAACGAGGAGGAAAATGAAGACTAAGTGCATGTGAAATCTATGTATTGGAGACATCAAACATTTTCGAATTCTGCCGATCCTGGTCCACGTTGTAAGAAATTAATGGACTTCTTGGAATAGAAGTAGCGAACTAGAGAATGAGACAAACGAATACGAGTTCGTGCCATGCTATAAGAGACCGTCCATGAGTTCCTCAAGAGAGATTCAGTAAAAATATTGTATTTATCGTTTATATAAAATGTAGTCATATATATACCTACTTTGAATCATTTACTGTTGTATTTCCCCGCTTTTACATCGCAAAGGGTAAAATTCCTTGAGAAATATATAGTGCCTCAAAGAGAATACCTATCATTGGTAAAAGTTTTGGATTACAACAGTGAAAATGAAGTTAATGATGTTTTTTTGTTTCTTATCAAAAGTTTGTGAAAGTTAAGAATATAAATGAAAGAATTTTATTATTTTTATGGGGGTTCTTATTCAACAATAATTGGCACATTATTTATTATAGGCAGTTATACTTATTATTAGAAGAGTTATACTTATCTTAGAGAAGAGTTGTGTTAATCTGATATGTCAGAAAACTTATCTTTATTTATACATTAAAAAAAATGAATTAAACTACATTTACATTACGTTATGATGTATTGAATTATGTATTATGATTATTTAGATTAATATTTATATTGTATTACATGCCAATG
Organism: Riptortus pedestris; assembly: GCA_019009955.1. NCBI lineage: Eukaryota > Metazoa > Arthropoda > Insecta > Hemiptera > Alydidae > Riptortus > Riptortus pedestris. Next base: position 81,182,775 of record CM032231.1, on the reverse strand, counting down.
TATATGCTGTTCATTTTTAATTTTAGATATTATTATTATTTTATTTACACATTTTTTAAGCAGTTATTTAATATTATATATTAAATAAAATACTAATATTAATGAACATTATATATAAATAACCATACTAACACTAATTGGCCAGACTCTTGGCAACTTGTTTGTAAACATAAGCCAATAAAATATCTGTCTATCTATAAAATGTAGTCGATTGTGTGTCTTTATGTTTGAACAGAATGATATTACCATCCATTTCAAAGCCAGGGCGTGAACACTATTGTATTTGTTGTACTTATTAATAATATTATTCTTCAATAGATTATATAGATTGAGCCATGGTCTCTCCTTTTGAAATTTCTTTAAAATAAATTTGCTTTAACTCGCAAGGACATAAGCTGTCATGAGTACAACCTCATCAGCTTATTTCCTTTTAGGGAAATGTTCTAGAAAATTGTATTAATTATCTATTATAGAAATTTCAACCCTTTGCCTGATGCTATTCCCTGCTTTGGACGGAAATCGCACATTTTGGTAATAATTCAGTAACGGGAAGTACCTTTGCTTATTAAGGTCAAATATTCTACCTGTTAACCATCCCTGCAATATGCTAATGGGGTAATTGACCTTTGGTCAATCATTGACTCTGACTTGTTGTCCGTAATACGTTTAGCATTAGCAAGTGTAATGTACGTATCAACAAGTCTAAGTTATATTAGAGTTATTTCTCTCAAATTAATTATTTTCTAATTGCCCTTGCATTAACAAAATATAAATAAGTTCCTAATAAAAAATATTCGTAATACTATATTTTGGGATTATTAATAACACATTACAAACCATAAATACTTTAATATAGTAAGCGAAATCAGGTAGTTAGAGTAACAATTAACGACATATGGGTTTTTTTAATACGTATTTCATGCTGAGGCTGCGAAACTAAACTGAAAACTCAACTACTCGTATAAAACATAAAGTTATTTTAAGTTTTTTGTATACTTCTTCCTAAGTAAAGATTCAACAAAAATTTACTTATTTGATTGTTATTTTTTTAGCTTAATAGTAATATTATATAAAGATTTTCAATTATGATATACTATATCCGAGAGACACCCGACTGTTTTGCTTCTGACTGCACGACTCTAACCAGTCTCTGATGATATAGCTTGCTTTAGGAAAGTGCACTTTGCATAGTAAATTGGTTCCTCTAACGCCCAGCATTTCAGGAAAAACTAGTCTGTTAAAACATGACTGTTTAACTGAGAAATCAACTTCAATACTACTTAAAATAATACAAATTTTGTTTTTATAAAATTATTTTTATGGTCATTTAAATACATTTATTTGAATGAATTTTCTTACCTTGTTTATTTTGAATTAACTTAACCTTCGTATATGCACCCCCTCCTTCCACCAATTTAAATAAACAACTATATAATTATAATAAGAAATATATATCACTTAAAGTTAAAGAGAACTGATTTCTTTATCTGGGAAGATTTTACTTTCTTTGTGCCAAGCCTAAACATATCTCCGTCCGTAACTTCACAAATGTAACTACTGAAAGTTAGTTCATATTAAATGTATCATCTGTTCATAGGAATTACAGTTTCGCTAAGGCAAAACTTGTTACAATTTATTAACAAGATTAATAATAACTCCAAATTTGTGTGTTTGTAAATGGATGCATAGTTAATAATATAAAAATTTGATGTATGATTTGGTAATATAGTTAAACAAGTAATGTTTTCGTTTTCATCAAATGAAATTCGAAAAACGTTTATCCCTTTTTTTTCAGGATTCACAATTTTTATAGAATCTTTAAAAAGAATACATAAGTGACGACTAAACCAGCAAGGCTTAACTGTCGAGCAGGTTTGTCTACATTGTGAAAAATAAGGCAATATTTCTTAAGATTTTAGATTTGGGTGATTGGTATCACGGTACAGAACGCAGTTATGGTCTATTCAGTTTGTTAGAATATATATATATATATATATATATATATATATATATATATATGATGCATTTATTTAAAGTAAAATTAATTTTTTCCACTAGCATACGATGAAGTAAGAATCTTAACTACATTTAAGGATTGTGTGTGTGCTGTACTATATTTTAGGAATATATTATAAATTAAGTTATGGCACTTTGGTGAAAGGTTTCGATTTGTTTTTTATTTACTTTTTCTTTAATATTCAGCAGACCTATAAATTCATCTTTATTCAATGAATAATAAATTCTCTTCTCATAATAGGTTCTTAGAATTCATATTTGAGAAACAGTCTGAGGAGTTATGGTCAAGTGAGTCATGAAGTCTGGAATTCTCAGCAATTCAAAGTGAAATGAACTAATGGCCACGACAACTAAAATGCATAAAATCCTTCATACATTGACAATGCATAAAGTTGACAGTCCTACAGTTTTGACAATTAAATTGTATATACTTACCTCCCTAAATAATATTATAAAGTATTGGTAGAATGAAATATTTAAAACTAAATTACAAGCTCTGAACTTTATTTAAAACAGGCGTGTGTTGTCTTTAAGAGAATTATAGTGCTCATACCACGCTTATTTCAAGCCATCTAAAATAATTATGCAAGTTCTCGTCTTTAATTTTCTATGTTATAAACAACTTTTATATAAAAGCTGGTTTATAGTTTACAAGTCTGTATTTTAAACTAAAAAGTCCCTTTTTATTTGCTAACGGTCAAATAAAAAGAGCCTTTGACTCGAAAGGAAAAAGAAAAAGTCATGAAAGTTATATGCTTATCAGAGATGAAGAATCATATAGCAAATTGGAAATATGAGATGATACACTGGTCACAGATAATATACCTTTCCCTGGATAAAAGGGCACCCTTATATGTCTGTTTCATGTATCTTATATCTCTTTTCAAAATATATTGGATTCATTTTTCATATTCTTCTTTGAAAGAGGAATTCGTGTAGTAAACCTTTATAACAATGCTTCAAAGTGTCTTATTATAGATTGATGAAGACATTGATTGTAGGCATGTCATATCATATTACAATCCTTATTGCCGACGTATCGCATCCTTTTTTTTTTCTCTTCATAGTAACTCCATGAGGAATTATTTATTTGAATACATGCTCCATTGCCACATGGCATATTACATGTATGATTATATTTGAATACATTTTTATTTTATAATATATACACGTTAATCAACTATCTACTCAAATATAATATAAATAAAATAATAAAATAAAATTTTAAAAGAAGTAAGATAATTACAAATAAAATGAAAAAATAAATAAAATTAGAACAAAAAAAACAAACAAATCAATTAAAATTAAACTCAACCGGTATTTAATTTACGAGTCTATGTAAGGTAAATATATGGAATTATAATTCATATTCCTCACAATCAACTTTACATTCTAATGTTTTTTTGATATCTATCTATTTATCTGTATTTTTGGTATCTATACTTTTGATAAACATTATAAGTTCTTATATTTTTAAAATATAATATGAGGTTTTTCTGACCAATTACCTCCTTTTAAAATTATGCTCATTAATAAATTTGATCTATTTTGATTAAATGTTGAACAGTCATAAAGTATATGTAAAAACGTTTGTGTTGTATGTAAGTCGCAAGTATGACATCCTTGAGTTTCAACATAGAAACGTGGAATATTAATTAATTAAAAGTCACAGTTTTGTTAGGCATTATTACATTTTTAGTTGAATACATGGCTTGACTATTTCATTTGTTTAAACTATAGGTATTTTGACCACAAAAATATACCAAATAGTTCAAAAACTCCTGTGCATATTGCTTTCAAACACGCTTGAAGTTGTTACGTGTAATTAGTATATGAACTTTTGCTGCAAACTCCATTATTTCAATATTAGCAACAGCTGTCCGCCTACCAAAAATGATTCTTTTTCACATAATTATGAACAAAAACAAAGTCACCGACACAATTCAAACTAATAAAGAAGATGTAGATAGTCAGCCATCTGGTAGTTAGAATCATTCAGTTGTATTGAAGGCAACAATAAAATTGATGTGAAATATTTTAAGGAAAGCACCTAACCAACAGACAATTGCCTGTTCAATAATATTGTTTTTTTTTTTATATTCACAAATTATTTCCTCTCCAGAATGGCCCGAAAAGGTACAAATTTAATTCCTTTCAAGTTGAAGCCATTATTTTTATATCCAAGTTGCAAAGATATTTTCTCCAGATTGATGTGCCAAGATTCCTCTCTTCGAATAAATATTGATAAGGAAAATAATAAAAATTTCATGTGTAAGGTAAAAACAAAATACTTCTTAATTTATATGGCTGAAGGTCATGATGAAGGAAAATCCGGATTGGTTATTAAATCATTTTATTACTCATCTTGTTTGATTCCTCATCAGAGGTGTAGTGATCACATGATAAATACAACAGTCATATTATGAGGTACGATATTCCAAAAAATACATGAAACCATATTTAATTTAAAATTAACTTGGGAAGAAAAACGCTAAAGATCAACCTTAATGCTAGAATTAAATTTGTAACTATGAAAATATGCCCGCTCTGTTAGTTTTGAAATTTTCAACAGATTGGTGCTCCGAGCAAGAAATAAAGTACACCTTATGGAAAAATAAGAAATTATAGTATTCTATCTCTCCCCACCCTCTAAATTCTATTCAGCTATAAATAAAGTGCTCATGCTTCTTTGTTTATCTATTGAAGAGTATTAGGAGTTGAAATAACTTTTAGAAATAAAAAGTGAACTGATATCACAAGTAAACTGCCCTCTCTATCCTTAGGTATTGAATTTCTCCCAAGTCATCAAAGTATAAAAATCGCTATTCCAATATTTCAAGCATAGTTTTGTTTACAATATTATACTGAATATGTGGCAAATAAGCCAAGAAACATGTATCATTTTTGAGCATCAAAATCATATTTTGTTTGCGATCAAAAATAGGGGACGGGAGGCAGACAGGTCTCCTCTGTATATCCTTTGTGTTACTGAAATTCACTGAAGTCGTCAATGTTTAAAACTCGTCATTCCATTAATTCAAGAATTACTCTGCATTAAATGTTTTATCAAAACTTAGTATTCGAAAGACCTATTTGACAATTCAAATCACATTTCACAGCAAAAATCAGTGGACAGCATTACGATTGCCAGTCCTACTCTCTCTATCATTTGACTAGTTGTATTTGACAAGAGTCAAAGGAGGTTAAAACTCATCATTACAATATTTCAATAAGTGAATGAACGAATGAAAATAGCTGCCATTATGCAACACGATTTTTAAATTATAATACAATTTATTTATTGATTTATTTATTTTTCAGTAATTTAAATTATGTAATACATATAATAATTCTTTTAGTAAATAATAAGCAGTTTAGTAAATTGAGATATCTCATGATGTATGAGTTTCAAGAAATGTTGTATAATAAATATTGTAACTATTCAGAGTATTTTAAAAATACATTTGAGAATTATAATCACGTTTTACAGCAAAAATTAATGAATGGACTTACAACTCGCTTTGCAGTATTTTATTAGTAAAGTAGTATTTACCAGTAAGGTTGTGTCTTTTTGAATTAACAGTTATATTATAAATGAGCTACTATTTCTTTGTCAATGTCCTACATCTGGCATGTTTAGCTTGAGGAAGGTGACAATTAGCCTCTAATTTAGATCCGCGATTTCCTTGATCGTGTAAAGGAGAATTCTTTATTTTTATGGAATGGAAAAAAAAATCTCTTAAACATCTGAGTTCCTTCGTACCCGAATTTAATTTGAGCCCATTATAATTAAATAAAAGTTTTACTTAATCTCATTAAGTACGTTGTAATTATAAGTTTAATTAACCTCCTATAATAAATTATGGAAGATTTGAGTGAACGGAATTTACCTGAGGGATGGATAATTGTAAAGTTCTCCAGGAGATACAAATGGGGCATTAGAGGAACAATCAAGAAGTTGGTTTCGGTAAGCCTTTTGTGAAATCGCTTTCTAGAATGTGCGCAACTCTAGTTTCAAAACTGGGAGCAGATAATTTAGCCCTCCTATTGAGGCAGCGTTTGAGTTGTTGTCAAACTTTTGTGCAGATAGAGTCTCTCTCTAACTTCAACTAAAAGCTTTAGAGTACCACTATTACTTAATGCCATGATAAAATATAAGTTAGTTCTTATTTCATTTCAAGAATTCCGGGTCATTTAAATTGTTTTATATATTTCACAACGTTGAAATTTAAGACATGGAATAAAAAATACTGATGAAGAAATATCTCCCCAAAAGGTTGACAAATTACTATTGGGTTTAAGGCTGTATATTAAAAGTATTGTTTATTCTCCTGTAGAGAATTAAGGTTGTACTGACTTTGAGGAATAATTTTTGAGTTTGCATTGTTAATGCGAAGGAGGGCGATACGTCTGTATTAGAAAAAAGTCCGCCACGCAGGGGCTACGTAAACTAAGATTTCCCACGTGAAGTTATACAATAGAGGAATCTCCATACGAGAGCCGAACAGTTACGGCAAATGGCCGAACTAGCTTTTGGCGGGAAATTCAGTTATCCGTTAACGGCCCACAATTAATAAAAATGCAAATATCTCGGTTAGTATTCAAGATAGAGAATAAATATATAGAACAATATTTATAGTAAATTTAATGTACAATAATATTGGTTTCATACAATGTTTTGATCCGACGTATGGTAACGGAGATATTTTAAATTTTCGAAAATCCCCCCTCACACTGGTCCGATTTCAGCCATTAACGAACTTGATCTGTCTTTTTGCATAAAACGTTTAAATATCGAGTTTGGTAACGATCAAACAAAAATTGCGACCGCTAGAGCGTTAACAGACATATATACATAGTTTTGAACGGAATTCATTTCCGTCATCTCCTAGGCAGGATCGATGGACATTTGAAGAAATTTTTCGAAAATCGCGTCATGAGTACGACCTTATGGGAAATCCGCTAAAAGACAATAAAGGTATTGTTATAAATTGTATGATGTTTTTGACTGTTTTGTTATATGACCAATTACGTAAAGATTTATAAAAAATAGTTTTTAGACTCCTTAATTATGGTGTTTTATTGTTTGTAGCTCTGAGGATGGGAATTTAATTCCCGAAAGCGCTACGCATTTTTAAGAAATGAATTGTGAGGAGCCATAAAAAAGTTTTTCTGATTAACCTGACAATAAAGGTAGCTGATTTGAGACCAACTGTCGGTTCTTAACTGTTTCTTTCTTTTTTTTTTTTTGCCTGATATAATATTATTATGTATACACGAATATTTTTATTAATAGATTCAACGACAAAAAAATACTTCTCACGCTTTGGCTTTGAAAAGAACGTTATCTCTTGCTGCTGGAACTTTGAAGTCATAAAAAGGGCTTAATTTCAGGGAAAAAATATTCGTTCTTTGCAGAAGAAAATGATAAAGAATTAAGAAGAAAATTATATTAATAACATTTTGTAAGACTACAGTTTTTGGTATCAAGATCTTTGAATAAATTGGCAATACAATGTCCAAATGGTAATTGCCTGTCTATTTATTTATTTGTAATAAAGGCAAAAGTGTGTGTGTATATGAAATTCCAAAAATGGTGAAAACATAACTCAATGCTTCGAAATATTCTGCACTAGAGATTTCCTTTGATTTGTCCTACCATTTCTTTACTGATAGAGACAGATTTTTATTTTATTATTTATGTAGATCTCCCATTCTACGTCAGAACGTTTTCTAACTGAATGCATATGCTTTTCTATGGCTATATTGATTGGCTGAAACAATTTACATCAACCCTATAAATTCATAATTATTGACAAAGTATTGCATAGTGTTTGATAGGTCACTCTGATGTCACGCAAGGGCCAGTTTCTATTGTCCTTTAATATACTTTTTATGGAGTCCATATTTCAATGTATTTTTTTTTATCGTTGATGACCGATAAAGATTGTATTCAAAATACAAGGGAACAAAAAGGTAACAGTTGAGTTTAGTGAAGCAATACCGAATTGGAGCTCAATAAAACTGAGAACTGGAGGATCGGTAGAATAACATAACGCGGATTTTGTTATTGCTTTGAATGTAATTGTTCAAGAATGAAAATTTTATTTTCTGTTTTATTAACTTATTTCATAAATATTAATTAAATTTATACCTTTTCCTCAACACTCCTTTCCGAGTGTCAGTGACCCAATAAATAAACATTGCTTTGTCTGAGCATTCACACGGGATATTTGACAACTTTATAGTAAAAGTTTTTAGTGACCATCTCTCGAAAAGAGGATGAAATAACAACCCAAGTCGCGTTAGAAAAAAACATATTTTACTAGCTTGTGGATTTTCGGACTATCATGAGATGATGGTATAAGAATAAATAGAGTTACGAATGTGTTAAAATTACAAAGAAATCAGCATAACATATTTGTGTGTGTGTGTGTGTGTGTCTGTGGGTGTGCGTGTTTTATGTATGTCTCATAATCTTCTAGCAGCCTCAATTCTCATTCAACAAGTAGTTAATTTAAAATTCTATTTTGGAAGTACCAAAATAGAATTTTAAATTGGTAACGGAAAATCATATGGCCGACCTCTTAATAGTTGAAATTCAATTTCCTGCAGGATTTCCCCAACCTAGGAGTAATGAGGTTTAGAAGAAAGAGTAACATCGTAATTAAAACGTAGTAGTATTATTCTAATATAGTAGATGGAGTGATGTTGTAAATTTTTTTTCTGACGTAAATATTGAAGGAGTAATTTTAACGTTAGTTTGTTCTCAGTAATTATATGCCAGTCCCTAACAAGGAATTTTACAATTTTAATATTACTTTAAAAAATATCTGATTTCCAGCTTATATTTCAAGTATGGTTTGCGTAAGACAGACTAACCGAAAACAGAAAGAAAGATTACATAGTAAGCTAGCGTTTTGGTGGAAACCCAGTTTAGTTTTTTGCAACTTTTATTGGATTCCTCTTAAGAGAAATCAGCTATTGAGGTTGTACTTATAATGTGATTTTGGAAAGGTTTCTTCAAACTCCCATCGACCTAACGTAAAAGATGATGAAAATGAGGTCCGTTCAAACTATATATCCTTGTCTGTTAACGCTCTAGCAGTCACAAATTTTGTTCGATCGTTACCAATATTCATACAAAAGCGTTCCATAAAGATAGATAAAGATACATGAAGATCTAGTTTGTTAAAGGCTGAACCAGGCCCTGAGGTTTTGGGGTAAAGAGGGGGTATAGAAAATTCAAAATAGCCCTATTATTATGAGTCGTGTGGAAAAATTTCATTAGCCAATCGTGTTGCACATTTAGTTTTTTATTAATGTTTTTTTTCTCTACCTTGAATATTCACAGATATATTTTCATTATAGTCACCGTGCGCTAACAATAAACTCATATATCATGAAAAGTTCCATTCCAAGCTTAAATATAAAATATTGTTGACCGACTTGTACTATGAGAGAGATGAAAATACTTTGTGTGAGGATACCAATTCAGATTTTAGCAGATTTCCCTTAAGGGAAATAAGCTATCGAGGTCGTACTCATGACGCGATTTTCAAATGTCCATCGATCCTACCCAGGACATGACGAAAATGAGGTCCGTTTAAAATTATATATATATATATATATATATATATATATATTTGTCTGTTAACACTCTAGCGGTCACAATTTGTGTTTAATCGTCACCAAACTCGGTATTTAATCGTTTTATGTAAAAAGGAAAATCAAGTTCGTTAACGGCTGAAATCGGACCAGTGGGAGGGGGGGGGGTTTGAGAGGGAATTTCGAAAATTCGAAATATTTCCGTTACTATACGTCCGATCGAAATTGTATAGAAACAATCTTATTGCAAATTAAATTTACTATAAATATTGTTATATACATTTATTCTCTATCTTGAATATTAACCGAGATATTTGCATTTTTATAAAGTGTAACATCCGAGCTATGGTCGCTTTATTCGTTCCCGCCGAAAGCTAGTTAGGCCGTTTCCGTCACTGTTCGGCACTCGTATGGAGATTTCTCTATTTTATAACTTTACGTGGGAAATCTGCTTAGTTTTTGTAGTCCCTGCGTGACGGACTTTTATGATCTTAGATCGAAAATATATATTTGATCCATCTTATAGTCATATTTCACCTCTTCATTTAACAGTAGTAAAAACCGATACTTCTACACAACTGATTTTGTCTTAAGTTATGTCTAGGGAACACCCGCCCAGCTGACATCACTAACATTAGCATTTATTTTCTTTAAAATCCCTTTCATTTTTCGTCTCCTTGTCATTTCCCCAGTAGCTTTAGCCTGTTGCTCTGCTCAATTTTAAGTTTGTAATTGTTATTACCAATAAAAGTGCTTTTTAAAAAGGCTTTCACGCATACTTTATACTTAACTAGGTCCCTGTTCGGGCGCCAGTTAAGTATAAGCGTCAGCAGGGCGGGTGTTCCCTAGACGTAACTTTAGAATTTGACGATATATAATGAGATGATACCAGGATGTAGGGAATCTGCTAAGCTTACGCACCCACTGCGTCACGGACATTTGTTATTGTGTCTTCCTATATAGTTAATTACTCCTTATATTTCTTCTAGAGAACCAGTTTCGTAAATTAATTGTATTTTTAATGTTTTTTTTTATGGGAAGTGGTTACTTAAATTGATGTCATTGCAGTTTTTTTGAAAAAAAACCTAAATAGAAACCAGAGTATCGATTCTTATGAAAATTGTAATATAGTTAAATGCTGAAATATGGTTGGTCTCGACAACTAGCTAACCGTATTTAATTAACAATATAAAGACTTTTGATCAGTAAATATTTTAGTCAAATGCAGGCTTCAGTCACACAATGTTAAATTTTGTTATGACAAAGTAATTGCTTCGGGTGCCTTCAGTCAGTTCCTCTTACAGACGTTTCAAAGATACATATTTCATAAAGGCATCTGTTTCGGATTTAGACAGTGAATATCTAAACTCAAAGTAAGCTTGAGTTTAGATATAAGCTAATCTTCAGGCTCTATTAATTAAATTAATTCTTGTGAATTTATAAAGACACGAATTTCTGTGAATTTCTTTCACGAGAAACTCAAAGGTAAATCATAAATAATGCTATAAGGCAATACTCAAAAGGAATTGAATACTAAACATGAGACATTGTAGGTGGAGTTATGTAACCAATGATAACGAACAGTCTTTCACTTCAATTGAATTAATAATAAGTGAATATTATATCCGTGCAAAGTAATTAAATATATTTAAAAAGAGTGAATTATACGGAAAGAGTGTCAACAATAATAAATGCATTTCCAATTATTTACACGAATATAACTCCACTTCTTAATTTACTCAGTTGTAATTCTCATTTATAGAAATAAGTAATTATCTATTCGATAAAAGCAAAACACTGATATAATATTGCACCACTAAAACTCAATGAAAAAACCGCTCATCTCAATGTATTTTAATCAAAAAAAGTGGGACCACTCCTTCACCAATTCATATGCAATAGATATTTTTTGAAAGACTTAAATGACCCTGGTATATCAAATCTGGTATAATCTGAAGCCCATCTCAGACAATGATATTCGCAGATGATTTATTGCTAATTGCTCGTGATATGTTAAATCTTGTAAAATAATTAGATATTTCAGATTATATTCTGTCTGAAAATGGTTTGGTTCTCATATATATTTCAATTGGATGAGCCACTCATTAAATGTATCAAAACCGAAAATGAAATAAAAAAAAAGAAGTATTCAAATTGACTTTTTTCAAATTTACAGAAACCAGAACAATAGATTGAAATATCGAATCTCAGATGGATCTTAAAGTAGTCTTTCTGGGAGACCTTAACAAATGGTCAGGAAGATCCATAAAATATACTCTCTCTCCACCTACAGAATGGCCGCGTGAAATTTACTACTCTCCAAGAAATAAATATGAAGTGGGTTTAATACACGCTAAATGGACAATGTTTTTACAAAAAAAAAAAAAAAGATCATATATCTCAAGGTTTTGACATTTAACTATCCAATTGTGTTAAAACACGAAATCTGGAAGATAAAATATTAAAATAAAAGCAATCATCTGCCTTTGATTCTGAGCAGAAGGAAAGCTTGGGAGAGAAGTAGCTTTGACTACTCTGCCATGATTGCTATTTTTTAATAGTTAAGGTGATGCTTGGTACCTTTTAATGGTTAATGTGGTGGTTGGTACCTTTTAATTGTCAAGGTGGTGGTTGGTACCTTTTAATGGTTAAGGTGGTGGTTGGTACCTTTTAATGGTTAAGGTGGTGGTTGGTACCTTTTAATGGTTAAGGTGGTGGTTGGTACCTTTTAATGGTTAAGGTGGTGGTTGGTACCTTTTAATGGTTAAGGTGGTGGTAGGTACCTTTCAATTGTTAAGGTGGTGGTTGGTACCTTTTAATTGTTAAGGTGGTGGTTGGAACTTTTTAATGGCTAAGGTGGTGGTTGGACCTTTTTAATGGTTAAGGTGGTGGTTGGTACTTTTTTAATGCTTAAGGCGTATTTCTGTTTGTACAATATAAAGAGTTAATGCGGCTTCTCAAATAGTGAGTTGAATCCTGCAATACTCAAATGTAGCATGACTCCCGTTGTATCTCGTCCAGTCAGGGAATTCGGAATATTTTTTGCTTAGCGGACTATGAATCTCTAAATTCATATCCAACGGAACTGTCAAAATATTGAATCACTCAGCATTACAGACACCACAATCTATGTATACTTATCAGTGACCAATTCAGGAATGATTGGAAATGAGTCCTTTCAAGTCGTTACTCAGGCAGAAAGACCGATTTTGATGATATCATCGGGGGAAAAATAAGAGCAAAATAGAAGGCTGCTGAGGGAGGTGAATTAAAGAAAAAAGGAAATGATAAAAGTTTGTACTTGGTTCTTTCAGAAACAAAGCTCGCTTCAAAACTGGGAAGTTGTCGGCCCATTGACTTCCATCATCATTGCCCGGTTCAGGTTTGTACTCAAGTCCAGACTACACTCAAAAATATCTTAGTCTCATAAAAACTAGATTCCGGTTATTAATCCCCGGCTCTAAAATGTATTTGTTTACTTTACTTAACCATATGAAAAAAATCTATTTGAACCTATCACAGTTTAGCTACCGTAAGCCCCAAAACGGTTGTTAATCTCAAATTATCTCCTCTTCAAACAATTTAAACGGGATTAACTGGTAAAAAATAAAACAGAAATTAACTACGAACTTATTCCTCCACCACACTCCTCAATCAGTCTATTATTTTGCACAAAATGAGGATTAATTGGAGGAAATTGTTGAGAGATGTTATTGCTGGCGTATTATCTTTAAATTTAAGTAAATTTAACATAAACTACTAAATTCTGCAATATAACTTACTGGAACTATTGGCACAGTTTGCACCTAGAAAACATAATTCAAAGGTTACAATATCCCTCCCTAAATTTCTGGTTACTGAATTTTCCCTGATGTTTCCTTACAAATTTTACATTTTAGTCTTAGATTTATTCAGTTTTAAGCTTTTTTCATTATACATGGATTAACGCATTCGTTCTCAAATTTTTTTACATGCCCGTTTTAATCTTCTTTTTTTTCCCCCCTTTTCTGTGCGATTAGTGGATGTCAAATTTATCTTTGTTGTTAAGACAATCACGATAATAAAAATATTTCCACAATTTTAACTATAAAAATTATTCTTCAACATAAATTGTTAACTATCGAATGTTTCAGTCTTCTGAGATATATACATTTAGCAACAATTGCAGATTTCTCTGTTATTGTACTTTTCTGTAACTTATCAAAACATTTTAAATAACTAAATATGTCGCTATAGTAAGGTTCTCCAATTGTTATTGAATTTATTGCTTTTCTATAAATTTATGTATAGAAGTGTCACCCTGGCTTTGAAAAGGGTGGTAACCTGTAGATAATCCGTCCCAATTAGTCTTAGCGTCGTAAAATGGACGCTAATAAATAATTTTATTTATACATTTATGTGTGAATCGGAAGCTAAGTGTTGTTCGAATTTGTTCATTTTATTCCTCCCTCTCCTCCTCATGCGATACTTACATTAAGCTTATCTATTACTAAATATCTATTTTCAGTTTACATTTCGAGTAATGTGTATATATATTGGGGTCCAGTTTAACGAAGAAATTCAAAATGAAAATTCAACGTGGATACATTGAAGGTTTGCTTATTTTACGCACCCCCTGCATACCGTACTTTTTAAGTGTATTTTCAGAATGAAATGTCATGAATTAATGACAATATTATATATTATATTTCTGTTTGATAATTGAACTGGGTTATATGCTCTTTAGATATATGCATTTTCCTGTAACTTTAAGTAGCGTCAAGTATTACCGACCTACGATGTTAGGGTGAGCCATTACCCGCCAAGAATTAACCATCGCCTTGAAAAAGGACTTGTTGAAATGTTGCCAAAACTGGAATGTGCGAAGCCTCGCTGAGAAGCTATTTTCTCACACATAAGTAACTCCAGTAAAGGTTCTAATTGCTTTTTTGAGTTCTTCGTGGCATCCGAAGATATATTGCAACTTACAAGGGTGTTAAGTCACTTTTTGCTCTCGGCCAATCTTTGCCAGTTATTCGTCATTCCTACGGTGGTACTGTTGTAAACAACTGGATCAAGTGATTCGGAATCTCTCTAGCTGGTTTGGTATATTCGGGTTGATTTTTAATAAGTGAAAATGGCCTAATTACTAACGTTTTGACATTATATCTGTGTCACTAAGTAATATAGATAAAGAAAGCTATGGGCAAATAGACTGAGGACGCTTAATGTGCCTTAATGAGCTATGTCGGTTAGAGCCAAAATACATAACTTTAAATGAACGTCTGATGTGTCATTATTATTTATTTATTTATTAACGTCCACTTTTTGCAACTTAGGCTAATCGGGACGGGTTATCTACAGGTTACCACCCTTTTCTAGCCAGGGTGGGATTTTAGGACGTTATTTAATTAATTTCGTCACTAAATAATTTCCTTTGCCCCGGCAAGAATCGAACTCGCCACTCTAGGTTTACCATGCGAGATAAAGGTCAACGCTTTAACTCGCATGGCTAACCTGAGCCCCTGATGTGTCATTAAAAGTCATTTAAATCAATAATTATTGATCAAAATAACAATAAATATTCGTCACTACACCTCCCCCATCCAGTAAGTATGTTGTAATATTCTACTGGATTGTGAAGGTGTAATACCATCATTAATAAGAAAACAGGGTTTTCCAACCTTGTATATTTAATGGGGAACTCGTTTTCAGAGTTCTACAATCATCATCAGACAGTTAGATAGAAAAATAATTGAACTACCGCCAAAAGATGACACCTCGAGAAAGACACAATGAGACCATGTATGTGTCAAAAATGGAGTACTCAACCATGAAAATTGATTGAAGGGCTATTAAAAATACATTGACTTTGGTTCAATCCATTTTTTTGTGACTACGTCCTTTAATTATTTTCGTATGACGGATAGTTCGAATACTTCATGAATGCACTTACATGTGAATATTGCAAACAGATTACTACTACTATACTAGTATTAGTAAAAATCGTAAGAATACCTAGTTAACGGGATATGAATTTAAAATTTATAAGTATAGATCTCACATTCCTTGACTGAATTACTATAGCCATCTTTACAAAGTAAATTTCCAAGTGGAGTGAATTTTGAAAAGAAGCAATGCTAATACTTCCCAAAATGAACTATCAGATTTTGAAAATGGAAGTAACTAACAGTTTATATATTAATCATAATGAAATTGAGAGTGAATTAGCGAATTAAAGTTTTCGAACAATAAATTAGAACAAAGTGAAGCAATATTTGAAAACCATGATAAAGTTAGAAATGAAATCCTAACTCTGAAATAAATGGTGACCAATAAAATTAAAAATAGAGGAATTAAATAATGGGTTATTTAAAAAATTTACTCAGTCAAAAAAAAGGAATATATCTAGCTTATCTGGTAAAACTATGGTTTCTGTTTAAAAAAAAGAAGCCTTCTTATGATATTCTATAAATGATTATTGAAAAGAAAATTAATGTTTATTAACTCAAAATGTGCCTTCCAAAGAAAAGTTAGCCCATTTCTCCGAGCAGTGGAGAT
The DNA here is from genome assembly GCA_019009955.1 of Riptortus pedestris. NCBI lineage: Eukaryota > Metazoa > Arthropoda > Insecta > Hemiptera > Alydidae > Riptortus > Riptortus pedestris. Next base: position 81,166,611 of record CM032231.1, on the reverse strand, counting down.
GCCATGAACTCCAAAAAAGTGGAGATGTGTGTCCAAAAAAGTTTGAAGAATTTTTATTTTCGTTGTGGGAAAAGTCACCCCGGGCATGATTGTACGTACCGCATGTTTTTCAGATTTATGTACCTCATATTTTTCTGGATTTTCTGTTTTATTATGGTTTAAGAAATAATTAGATACATTTTCCTTAATTAGTTTACTTTGTTTCTAAAAGGATCAAAAGGAAACTTATTTTGAAATTAATCTTATTCACTTTCTATCATATTGGTACCCTTTTAAGTTAGGCATCCATTCGTTAATGGGAAATTTAAAATGAAATAATTTAATACCTGGATACCTAAGTATGGGGTATCGGTACGTAAAATACGTATAAAACATTTATGGTGGATAAAATAATGATTTGGGATCGGAGAGTCCTCAAATGACTAGTTGTGCATTAACATGCTTTAAGAATATATGAACTATATTCAAATTAGTTTTAATGGTTCGTTAGGTTTTAACATCCATTAAAAATTGATTTTAGTCAATTGAACATGCTACATGCAAAGACAATTACTGAGCGTGACAATGACATCATTTAACAAAGATTTAATGTGGTGAATTGACTTAGAGATTGTATCCCGAATATATAGAGAGTTTATTTTGTGCGGCAAATTCATATAGCTTCATCCATATATCACCAAATGAAATAAATCGTATAAATTGAATATTTATCAATGGGCTTATATTGAATATTCAGATATCATACTGTCGAGAAAGAATGGCAAAATATTCTTTTACAAATACACTGCCCATTTTGACGAACACGAATAAAGATTGTGATAACATTGACGTTACTTTCTATTTTGTTCTATATATGTTTTGCGGGATGAAAAAAATGGGGAAGCGTAAATAATAGCTAATGAATTTTAATATTCATCTGAATAACAGTCATTGAAATGAGCAGAATTGTGAAAGAAATTTGGGTGAAAGGGTAACAACTTTTGGGAGTAAACAAACTTAAAATGTTCCTCTATGTTTGATTAATACAAATTCAATGAATATTAATACCACGATAATTATTTCTGAGGTAAAATCATTCATCCACATAAATCGAGAAATTCGTTGCTCTATTTCCTCAATTAGTTTATTAATTTCATATAATCAATTAGTTTATAATTTCATATATGCCACATATTGAATTCACAAACTGTGTGCATTTTTGTATTAGAATCTGTTACTACAAACGCCAAGTATATTCAAAACAAATAATTAATCCCACTACATCGCTAAAAACCTCTTCTTGTCATAGTTTTTTTAGCATATTTCTCTTAAGGGGAATCAGCTATTGAGGTCGTACTCATGAAGCGATTTTCAAACATTTTTTCAAATGTCCATGGATCCTAACCAGATGACGAATATATATATATATATATATATATATATATATATATATATATATATATTTGTCTGTTAACACTCTAGCGGTCGCAATTTTTGTTTAATCGTCACCAAACTCGGTATTTAATCGTTTTATGTAAAAAGAAAGATCAAGTTCATTAACGGCTGAATTCGAAAGCAATCTTATTGCAAATTAAATTTGCTATAAATATTGTTATATACATTTATTCTCTATCTTGAATATTAACCGAGATATTTGCAGTTTTATTAAGTGTAACGGATGAGCTATGAACGCTTCTATTCGTCCCCGCCGAAAGCTAGTTCGGCCGTTTCCGTAACTGTTCGGTACTCGGTTCTCTATAACTTTACATGGGAAATCAGCTTAGTTTACGCAGCCTCTGAGTAACGGGCTTAGCTTCTTTTGGAAAAGGGTTAATGAATAAATTTGTCAAAAGTACATATTGCTTATCATTAAAAAAAATACTCTTTTATAAATAATAAACTGACTTGGTTACAGTAGGCCTAATTAAAACCATTTGTTTACTTCATAATTATTTCTCTATGGTCCCTATTCTCTCTCTGTATAATATAAATAGTCTTAATAGTCTTTAATTTTACTTTCAATAATAAAACATCAATTGTAGTTACCATTTAAGCAAGCTGGCCTTCTATTTACGCATATAATGTATATTAGCATCTGGGGTAAACATTTATTAGTATTATCGTTCTATGAACTTCCGAGAATCCAGAATACGAAGGAATCTAGGGGTTAGCTTGTATTTCCTGATGTTGTGTTTAACTAATGCTTCATGTAAATCATGCTAGAATATTGTTTACCTTTTAATTAATGAATATATACATTAATAAGATACGATGTATGTATATATATATATATATATACGTTAATAAGATACGAGTATCAATAGGAACATCAGAATATTATTTGAAAATATATTTTTTCTTGTATTCTCTATATATAAAGAGAGTTTTGATGGGTAGGTTATACCTGAACTATATTTTATATTGATAATCGTAAATATAAAATTAACAGCCTTGTAAAAAAAATGTATTGTTATTGATGACTAGTAATTTTATCCTTCTTTTGATTTATATGCCCGAATTTTACATAAAAGTTATTTACAATAAATCATGGAGACGGGACCAAATAACAAATCTTCATTATTTATTTATTTGTATGCGTCCACTTTTTGCTACTCTGACCAATTTGGTACACCTTCATTAGATTAGCCCTTTATTAGAAACTCTTCCGCTATACCTGACAAGAGGCAAATTGATTTATAATAGTTTTATTTTAGAATTGGTCAACGTTTTTAGTTATATTTAGTTTGGTTGATATTTCAAATTTTATATTAAAATTGTTTATGATTATTGAGAAGATTTAGGCCCTTGAAGAGGAGGCACTGATCTCACGAAACACAAAGAGTGGAAGTTTAATAAGGACTAATATTATTAAAATTATGGTAATGTGTATGGATATTGTAATATTATTTTTAAATTTATTGTGATGTAGGCTCCTAATTTTCATGAAAATAATAGTAGTTTTAATTTTTTGATGTTATCAAATGATAATTTTCGACATCAAGATATCATCATGAGATGCACGAAATGAATTATTTCGTTATGCTATCAAATTGCCATGTAGAAATGAATTAAAATATAAATAAATAAAAAAAGGCCAATAACTGAGAATTAATATTTTAAATATTGGACTTTACTTATAATAGGTTCTAGCAATAAAAAAGTCTCGGCAAATTCTGCCTGCTTTTTGCCCGTAGCATTCTAGTGATCCAGAAGTGGTATTTTTAATGATCCATTTGTTGATTTTTTTTTTAAAAATCCCTACACATATTTTGTTTTGCGCTAATACCTTTTCAATGGATATATCTTCCTGCCTGTGTTTTCCATATTATTTCTAAATAGTAACAAAGAATGGAGCGTGGAAAACATCCTGAAATGGACAACAGTTTTAATAATTCAACAGTAAAGCCAGCCTATATTTTCCAGGCTACAACTATTTAAAATTAACTGATTTTTAAAAAAAATATATAAATATTTTGAAATTAGAAGCATAGCAGATATGGAAGGATTTGGCACAGGAGCGAAAGAAGGATCAATTTATATATATATATATATATATATATATATATATATATATATATATATGACTCAAATGTTGAAAAAATATTCATATATATATGACTTCAACCATGATCTCTTTCATGACAATTCGGATGCAGGCAATTAAGAAGAATAAAATTTCTGCCTACATATGAACTGTATTAATCATTGGCAACATACTCACCTGGTATGTGAAAGAATTCTAAATCGATTGCCATTAAAGGCATTTCATAATTCAATATACGAAAATCATAAAAATAATCATAGTATCTCAATGCTTTGAGTTTATTGTCATTTTGAGAGATATATGATGTTTAAAGGTTGTTCTCGATAAGTTATAGAGTGGTTTAGGATGTTCTTTCCATGTTTACATTTATCAGTTGATGGAATACTTTTTCCTATGGTGTATTTTTTTTTCTAGTTGCTAAGGGAATACTGTAATTTAGGAATTTTTAATTTTCCTGTGCGTTTTCCGTTCCATATCAAAAGATGCACAGGTGGTAACTATGAGTTGGTATCCTTCATTGATGCACTTTGGTTTCAGATTCGGAATGTTTAGCCGTTTAGCATCGTACCTTTAATGTTTAATTACCAAATAAATTTCTAATGAAATAGCCAGAGCAAGGGTTCCTGTTGAGCTTAGCCAGTTGTTGCGAAGCTACCAATGTTGTCCTTAAGTTATCTCTTGCTTGGTCGAACGCGTGATAGGTTGTTGACGTCTGTTTTGAAAGGCAAACTTTCTGGAAGTGTTACTTTCTCATACCTGAACAGACTGTTGAGCCGAGTTATTTTTGGAAATAGTTGTTATGAATGAAGGCCTATTAAAACTTCCGCGTATTATTGAGGAGTTCAAGTTTCGTTGATACAGAGATGTGCATATTTGGCTTGGAATTTGCAATATTAAATGAGTTTTAACTCATTGTTGAGGCAGTTAAGTCTGATTCCCTATACATTGGCTACATTGTGTTTAAATGATAAGCGGATTTTGATTCTCTTCGTGCTTACTTGATCTTTTTAAACATTTATAAGTATAGTCAAGCCTTTTGGTTAAGGCAGTTAATGTTTAGTTGAGTGCTTTGGTTGCGGACGATATCTGGACCAATGCAGAGGTACATGATGCTGTGTTCTAGGATTTCATTTTGGGTATCTCTTTTTGTATGTCGGTGTTTACAATCGTCGAGACTCTGTGTTCATTTGTACATGACATGTCATGGTATGCCGTTCGAGTTTGACTTGAGAATCAATCTCTCATGTCCTCGCTGTGACTGTCTGAAGTAAGTCCCTATTGAGATTTGGTCAGTTCTGAAGTAAGTTTTCGTCGTGTACCTAAGTCTTTGGATTGTACTATCAAACCTGTTTTTTTTTTTTGCTTTGGGGGGAGGAGTTGTACCTGGTGTACGGGGTCTGGCTACTTGTAGAGCGAGCAACGAACGTCCTTCTCCACACCTCGAACCAGACTGAACGCTAGTCGGCGGCTCTTGCTCGAGTCGCGCGCGCATTCCCTCCCTATCCCCTCTCCTCCTCCCATCTCGTCTAATAATCGTTTCAGCTGATCTCACCCTCTCAATCTGTCTCCCTCTCTCTCTCCCCCTTCCCTTCTCTCTATCTCTATCTCTCTCTCTCTCTCACTCTCACTCACACTCCCCTCTCACCCCCCCCCTCCCCGTTCACGGGAAGGGGGTGAGGTAGGGATTTATGGAATTTGAAAGGCCCCTTGTGACCAAGAGCATTTACTTCCCACTTCACCAACAACAACAGTTTAACGCACTCAAATGAATGAAACGGCATCTTTTTTTTTTTTTCATTTCTTCTTTTTTCTCTATCGTTTCCGTTACTGATCCAACTACCGGCACTTTATTTTTGGCAAAACAACATTGAATCATTATTCGTCGGACGATTGTTTTTAATGCCACCAATTATTTAAATCTGCTATCGCTCGAAATACTTGTTTATGAATGCCATTACAAGATGTTTTCTCCCTTTAGTACTTACTAGACATTAATATATAAATTAAAGTTATTTGGCTAATACAATATTCAGATCCAGCTACTCTGTGTTTTGAAATGTAAAATACCATTCTGTTAAGAGAAATACCTCCATTCGTCGATGGAAACATTCAACAGAACGACAACAGAAGAGATGTCGTATTAGGAAGACTCCCGAATAGGGCACACAAGATTTACTCATGGTTATCTTATGACAAAAGATCAACCCCCGATTTGTGGGAAGTGTAACGCAGACTTGACTATATACCACATATTAATGGAATGCCATAAGTATACAGATATTCGAAACGAGTGCTAGATTTCAAATGATATAGAAGTGGCCCTTGGATATGACCCCAAAGAGCTAGATAAATTGTTTAATTTTGTGAAAATTACGAATGTGTACAAAGAAATTTAAATTACGAAATTTCTGTATCCTCGTTTATATTGTTAAAATGGCGATATCGATGAGGATACCAAAACGAGAGTTATAGATATTAGAGGGCGATGATAACCTAGTAGTTTTTCGCCCTAAAAAATTATGAAACAAACAAACAAACATTTTGTTAAGGGGGAAAAACATACATGTGAGATATTCTCAAGACAATAGACGGTCTACAAATTCACAAATGAAGTTAAAAATTCACTATCTTCAAATTACGATTCTTAGTCATAGCTCTTTTATTTCTTTTTTAGAGGATTTCCCTTAAGGGAAATCAGCTATTGAGGTCGTACTCATGACGCGAGTTTCGAAAAATTTCTTCAAATGTCCATCGATCCTACCCAGGAGATGACGAAAATGAGGTCCGTTCAAAATTATATATATATATATATATATATATATATATATATATATATATATATATATATATATTTGTCTGTTAACGCTCTAGCGGTCGTAATTTTTGTTTGATCGTTACCAAACTCGGAATTTAATCGTTTTATGTAAAAAGGAAGATCAAGTTCGTTAATAGCTGAAATCGGACCAGTGGGAGGGGAGGTTTAGAGGGGGGATTTTTGAAAATTCAAAATATCTCCGTTATTATGCGTCGGATCGAAAAATTGTATAGAATCAATCTTATTGTTTCTAGTAAATTAAATTTACTATAAATATTGATCTATACATTTATTCTGTATCTTGAATATTAACCGAGATATTTGCATTTGTATTGTGTGTGTGGTCGGCAGGACTCCGCCTTGTTCCGGACTTTCCGCCGAGAGCTCTGGTGGCCGTTTCCGGAACTATTCCTCCCTCGTGAATAGGTTTAGAGATCCCTTCCTACTACAGCTGTTATTGGGCAGATTTCTCTACTGTAAAACTTCACGTGGGAAATCTGCTTAGTTTACGCAGCCCCTGCTTGACGGACTTTTTTTTAATGAGAAACAAATTTTATGGGATAAGAGAAGACTTTTCACAAACTGCATTATTTTATATCATTCATATAATTTGTCAAGAAATTGATAACATAAAAAAATATTAAGGGCCTACCATATTGAAAGTTCTGATGTGGAAATTATTCTGATTAGGTCCAAAAGAGTAATATTAATCTTATTACTGAAGAGTATCTATATCTTATTATTATTTGTAACAATTCATAAAATTATAACCTTTCATAAACTGGACCTAGTGTGGCGAGTTCGATTCCCGCCTGAGCTATATGACTTTATGTAGCAACGAAATCATTAAATAAACTCCTACCTTCACGCTATATAATAACATAATATGTATGAGACGTTATATTTTTTCTTCTTCTTTTTTAAACTAACCTTGTTTGCTGGTGTTATAATATTATTATTATAATTCTGTCATGTCACAATATTGTAGTTTCTTTTAATTCTTTGTATCCAATTTGATTTTGATAATGACACAACTACTAAGCTACATTCGTGGTATGTAGTCTGTTTCCAATGTGGCAGACCTTGTAAAGCTAAATTCATTTTTTTGTAATATAAAAGTTAAAAATTATTTTTTTTCATTGATAGATTCTCCTAAAGAGGTCCTCAGTCGAGTTTTGGCGTTGGTCCCAAGAGTTTTGGGTTTGATCCCCAAGTGGACAATGAGATTTTTTTTATTAGAGAGCTTCAGGATTTACCATTTCATTAGTGATTGTATTCAGTAGACTTGAAAATCTGTGTACGCTCTCTATTAAAAAAAATAACTTCTTCTCTCTGCTCTGGTAGCTGAAGTGAGAGAGCATTAGAAGAGATCTGGAAAATGTTTACCTCATAATTTCGAATGCATTGGAAGAATTAAACCGCGAACTAAGTGTGAAATCGCTATAATAATAAGACAATATATTGGAAATTAAAGATTATTAGCGTGTCTCCCATAGCTCTGTATAGACTTTTCTATAGCTAACAGACGGAGGTTTATTAAGACAAGTGGAATGAAACTGCGAGAGGACCAGCGTAGTTTTTACTCAACGTGAAATGTCGTGGATCAACGTGTCTTCATAATGAAGAAGTTTCGGTGAATTCACTAGGTACGAACAGTAACGGCAACGGCCGAACTAGCTTTCGGTGGAAAGTCCCGAATATAGCCGACTTATGTCGATCAAACACGCAATACAAATGCAAATATCTCGGTTAATAGTCAAGATAGAGAATAAATTTATAGAATAATATTTATATTGACTTTAATTTGCAATAAGATTGCTTCTATACAACTTTTCGATCCGACGCATAACAACGGAGAAATTTTGAATTTTCAAAAATCCCCCCTCTAAACCCCCCCTTCCACTTGTCCAATTTCAGCCATTAACGAACTTGATCTTTCCTTTTACATAAAACGTTTAAATGTCCAGTTTGGTAACGCTAAAAAAAATGGCGACTGCTAGAGCGTTAACAGAACCAGCGATATATATACATATATATATATATATATATATATATATATATATATATATATATATGTGTGTGTGTGTAATTTTGAACGGACCTCATTTTCGTCTTAAGGGAAATCTGCTAAAAGTCCCTAGTTTCGCAGGGGTTGCGTAGTAACTAAGCTGATTTCCCACATGCTGCTCTGAAACACCGATCCCATGCCATATATATTCTCTATTTCTATGAAAAAATCCAATGACTAGAAATGGTGGGTGGAGAGGAGGCTAAAAAAAAAAATAATTAAAAGCAGTAATAGCACCAATTCTAATTATTCTGGGCCCCCAGCTATGGAGGTCGTACTCATGACGCGAGTTTCGAAACATTTCTTCAAATGTCCATCGATCCTACCTAGGAGATGACGAAAATGAGGTCCGTTGTAAATTATATATATATATATATATATATATATATATTTGTCTGTTACCGCTCTAGCGGTCGCAGTTTTGACTGTTACCAAACTCGATGTTTAAACGTTTTATGTAAAAATAAAGATCAAGTTTGTTAATGGCTGAAATCGGACCAGTGGGAGGGGGGGGTTTAGAGGGGAGGATTTTCGAAAATTTGAAATATCTCCGTTACTATACGTCGGATTGAAAAAGTATATAGAATCAATCTTATTGACAATTAAATGTACTATAAATAGTGTTATGTACATGTATTCTGTATCTTGAATATTAACCGAGATATTTGTATTTTTATCTTTTCAGCTTCAGAGATGAGATCGGCTAACTTCGGGTCTAGTCGTGAGTTTCCGTCAAGAGCTAGTTCGGGCCGTTCCCGTAACTGTTCGGCTCTCTATTCTGAAATGTCTCTATTGCAAAACTTCACGTGGGAAATCTGCTTTGTTTACGCAGCCCCTGCGTGACGGACTTTGTTTTTATACGTTCTTCATAGTTTCATTGCAAGGGCCTTGAAACTATGAAGAATTTAACAATATTGATTCTATAACATTTTTGGGTCCACTCGTTATAATTCAGATATTTTCAATTTTTGAATCCCCCAATTAAATCCCTCCTCCCCTTTATTCCTGCTCTTATTTCAGCCATTAACGAATATGATCTTGAGTGTTGGATGAAACGTATAAATATGGAGTATGGTATAGATAAAATCCACGTTATCTAGTCAAGAATGTAAATGCTTAATTGATGACGTAATGGCATATATCTAACATCGTAAAGGTCGCCTGAAATAATAACTAGTATTTAAGCTTGGAATAAGGCGTTTCATAATATATTGCGTTATTGTTAAAGTGCAATGACTAAAATTGGGGTTTACAGAAACTGAATATTAAAAATGTAAATCTAATATTTCGGTTAATAAATGCGTTAGAGAAAATGTGTTTAGATAATATTTATAGTAATTTATATAAAGGGAATTTTAGACTCATTAAATAAATTTCTTAGTCCCACCCTGGCTAGAAAAGGGTGGTTTCCTGTAGATAACCCGTCCCAATTAGCCAAAGTAGTATAAAGTGGACGTAAATTTTAATTTAAATATATATTTATATGCAACAAGATTAGTTATATATAGTTTTTCGATCCGCTTCATAATACTGGGTGTACACATAACTATTTAATAAATAGGTACAATATATTTTTACAACATATAATATCATTCTTTTAATTGGGAATACTTAGTACTCTAATGGAACTCAAAATAAAAATATTCCCAGCTAAGATACTAAAAAAAAAAAAATGACTCAATTTATTTGACCCAGCGCAATATGTTGTTGAGACAATACTTGTCTTTTTTTAATTTCTGTATTGAAGTTTTAATAATAATGATCTTATTATTCTAATATTAAAAGTTCCGTCAGGCAAGGACTGCTTAAAATAAGAAGATTTCCCAAATGCACCCTCCTATAAAATTTTGAGCAGATCTAATTTTCGCCACATCCTGGGTAGGATCGAAAGAAAATTTTCGCAATTTGCGTCATGAGTACATCTTCAATTGCTGATTGTACAATCTGCTAAAAAGTAGAAGCCATTTTTGTGATATGTCAAAATGATCATAGGCTCAATCTGAAAGTTGGTTTATCAATACTACGATGTCGCTTCACCACACTGCCCATCTAAAAAAAAAGTCATATTTTGCGCATATATGAATAAAATTATCGAGTCCTGCATCTCTATGTGGGTTTTGGTATGAAAGTACTCATTCCGCCATGGCGTATGCAAGCGGTGGCCATTATCGGTGGCCTGTGGTTTCGGTTTATTGGCTTTCCTACTATTTAAACCGCATAAGCTCCACTCTCGCAGATAGGCTCTGGGCGGCTCCCTTTACTCTCATTATCGTAACCAGGGCCTGGCTAATCGCTGGGCACAATCGACGCACAGGTACATCGATTCAGCCTCAATGCATAGATTATGCCCACCCATTAAACTCATACAGCTGCGAATCAGCTATGATTATCACAGAATTTGGAACACATTTAAATAATATTACTGTGCTAAAAAAAAAGTCCGTCAAGCAGGGGCTGCGTAAAGTAAGCAGACTTCGCAGGTGGTTTTACATTATAGAAATCTACATACTGGTAACACATCACCACTGTGTGAATACAAAAGGCAATGAGAAATCTTTCCGAAATCTTTCAGTTAGTTTTAATAAACTCCCAACGGAAACGGCTTCTGAATTGTAAAAACATAGGTCTGCCAACCACTCAGAGCTGAACAGATAGATAGACATATTCTTCACCGGAAATAAAAACAAATACTGATAAACATCTGAATATAAAACAATAACCTTTTTGTAAACTGCAGTTTATAATGAATCAGTATAATTTATATTTTAATAACTCAAATTTTAGTAGTCCAAAAACTAAAGAAGGGGGAGGGGGCGGATGAACAGGAATTATTTGCATAAATCTCACAAAGTAAAAGCTGAAACGTCAAGAAAGGATAGAAGATGCTTACGGAAATGGCCGAACTAATTCGAACAATATCCAATCACATGTCCCACACTTTTAATAAAAATGCAAATATCTCGGTTAATATTCAAGATAGAGAATAAATGTGTATAGCAATATTTTTAGTAAATGCAATTTGCAATAAGATTGGTTCTATACACTTTTTCGATCCTATGCATAAAACTGAGATATTTTGAAATTTTGAAAATTTTCGAAAATAACGTCATGTGTACGACCTCAATACCTGATTTCCCTCAGGGGAAATCTGCTAAAAACACGTCCCTCACGCAGGTGCTGCGTAAACTAAGCATATTTCCCACGCGAAGGTTTACAATTGATAAATCTACATACTGGTAACACTACCGTGAATGTTAAGTGAATAGATTCAAACGGTAATGAGAAATCCTTCAGTCAATTGTCAATAAACGGCTGGATTGTAAAAAGGCCAGCCAACCCCGTAGCGCTGAATACATAGATAGACCGGAAAAAAAAGATATTACTGAAATTATATCATAATGGAACGTATAAATTTTATTGAAAACTATTTACTATAGCTGTCATTTATATTGAATCCAAATCATTTTTATCTCAATCACTGAAATTTAATCCAAGAACAAAAGAAGGGGGGGGAATCAATATAACGTATTTGCGTATATCTCAAAAGTAAACATTTCAATGAAAACAATAGGTGGTACTACATTATATACAAATAATGTGGTTTATTATATAACAGAGTATTGTTTTTGTAACATGAGTAGAAATGTAGGTTTGCTGGAGATTGAAAACTGAAAAATGCAAATATTTCGGTTATTATTCAAGATAGACAATACATGTATGTAACAACATTTATAGTAAATTGAATTTGCAATAAGATTTATGAAATACACTTTTTCAATTCGACATTTAGTAACGGAGATATTTCGAATTTTTAAACTTCTCTTCCTCTAAATCCCTCCTCCTCCTGGTCCAATTTCAGCCGTTAACAAACTTCATCTTCCTTTTTACATAAAACGAGTAAATATCAAGTTTGGTACGGTCAAAATTGCGACCGCTAGAGTGGTAACAGACATAGTTATATATATATATATATATTGTTGCGTAGATTAAATATACCAGGAACCTCGTGATTGGGGAGTGCGGAGGAGTTCAGAGAAGTGCGGCTAATTGGTCGTGTCCTTACTAGCCCCTTCTAGCCCTTCTTGGAAAAGCCTAGGTCTCACCCTGCTCTCCATTTAAGCTTGTACAGCTAAATCTAATTATAGCCGTCTCTCTGGATCTTCTAGACCTTTCTCGAACTGGAACCTTCTATGCCTAGACACTTCTACAAGCATTTAAAAGGAAGTCTCGTAGTACCCCTCAGTGCAGTTTTACGCTCAGATGTCTTGATGGTCACATCGGTGCTACAGTGCGACTTAGTGCAGCGCGGTAAAGTGTTTTTATAAGAAGAACAGTGTTGTGCTGTGACTGTAGGTAACAGTTTAGTGCGGGTTTAAGACAGCGCAGTGCCGCGAAGAAAAGGACAGTGCAGTGCCGTCGTTTTATGTGAAGTTCAGTGACCGCGAGTGAATTATTGGACTGTGAAATCTGAAGAACAGTGACACTATCAGTGTAATACTGTGAGTAGTAATAGTTAACCAAGAGTATTGTGCATTGTAAAATAAATTGTGCAGTGATAAACTGTGAAACTTGTGTGTGTTTAATTTTGCAATCCAAAAGAACTCTCATTATCAACGTTTATTACTGGTTTTGTAATAAAACGTAACAATATATACACAGTTTGGAACGGGCTTCATTTTCGTCATATACTAAGAAGAATCGATGGGCATTTGAAGAAAACTTTCAAAAATTGCCTGATGAGTACGACTTCAATAGCTGATTTCCCTTAAGGGAAATCTGCTTAAACTGACATTTTGCTAAGTTAATTACAATGGCAGTCTTTCAAATGACAATAGTATTTGGCGAATAATATCACAGGTTGGGTTTAACAGTTGGGACAAATAGGGGAGGCAGGTCGGAGTTGGCCGGATAAGCTAAGAAAAACCTCAATGGAAGTATCATTATGAACATATATTCTAAATAATTTTATTTACTTTTATGGTAAGTAATTTCAGTAAGTAATTAATAATTATATTCAATTAGCTAAGATTTGTTTTGTAGATGTCGATCACGAAAGGTGTTGTGCTAACCAAGAAGACTGTATTGTCCTCGATTCGAAACATATAACTTCTTTATCAAGCCTTTGAAAAAAACAAAACAAAACTTTTCTTGACACCCAAACACAAAATTCGCTGCTGCTTGAATCAGTGTTGCTGTCGTCCCTATTAATAATTATTTATTTAAATGAGTTCCGCAATACCAACGATTTACTCATTATTCAATTGTGTTCAAAAAAGCGAATATATATATATATATATATATATATATATATATATATATATATTTGTCTGTTACGCTCTAGCGTTCGCAATTTTTGTTTGATCGTTACGAAACTCGATATTTAACCGTTTTATGTAAAAAGTCAGATCAAGTTCGTTAATGGCTGAAATCGGACTAGAAGGAGGGGCGGGTTTAGAAGGGGGATTTTCGAAAATTTAAAATATCGCCGTTATTATGCATCGGAGCGAAAAATTGTATAGAACCAATCTTATTGCAAATTAACTTTACTATGAATATTGTTATATACATTTATTCTCTATCTTGAATATTAACCGAGATATTTGCATTTTTATGAAGACTTTGGTCGGGTATAGTTCGGATTAGGTCGACTGTTTCCGTAACTACTCGGCTCAGGTAAAATCTTCTTCTAACTTTCCTGTCGTTTTTAACCTTACCTTACCTTCGTTAATTTGTGAGATTTATGCAAATACGTTTTGCTCATCCGCCACCCCCCCTTATTTAGGTCTTGGACTACTAAATTTTGAGTTATTAAAATATAAATTATTCTTACAAGTCAGAAGCCGTTTCAGTTGGGAATTTACTTTAATTAACTGAAAGATTTCTCATTACCGATTGTATTTAATCAAGGTGGTGTTGTGTTACCAGTATGCAGATTTCTCTATTGTAAAACCTCACATGGGAAATCTGCTTAGTTTACGCAGCCCCTGCGTGACGGACTTTCACTAGAGTGTCACAACAGCACGTGGGAAATCTTCTTAGTATACGGAGTGCCTGCGTAAGGACTTTTTATTTAGATACACAAAGACTTTTTCAATCTTGGTGAATAGTAATAAATGTGTGATAAAGATATCAGTTAAAAATTTGTTTATCTGCCCATCCATCTATCTGTCTCTCTCTCCTCTCTCTCTCTCTCTCTCTCTCTCTCTATATATATATATATATATATATATATATATATATATATATACACATTGCTTTAATTCGTTAACTTTCAAAAAGGGGTGTAGCATTTTGATGTATGTCTCAAACTGAACATAGAAAAATTATGCTACCAGATGAATGCTTGAAATGACATTTCTATAAAGGCTCTAACCGGAGTATATTGTCGAAATTAACTGAGCTTTTATTTTGCCTATGAAAAGTTAGTTAAGAAAATATTAAAACTGCTCCTACATTTTGTACAAGAACTTTTTCGAGGGATTATATAGTCTCTTGAGATGGGTGTTCTGAATGCAAATTGCAGGCGGTCGTTCTTGAAGAGGTAATTATGCCCGGAGAGTTTGGATGAAGAGACATGAATAGAAAATGCAGACAAAGGGTTAAACGAGTGAATGAGATCATTCAAGAATTTCAAAAGGGCTAAGAAGTCTCTTGTCGTATACTGTATCTTTGCTCACTTTATCCTTCTCACAGTGAAGCCACTTATAGTGAACACTTTATCCTAGCTGCTTCTTGGCCCCACGTCTAGAATAGTTGGGCATTTTAAATGCAAGCTCAGTGATTCTGGTTCAATGAATGAAGAATGAAATAGTTAAATTGATCGACAGTAACCAATGTGTTTTAGGCAACATTACTTGATAATTTTGTTAAAGTTGCAACTTAGGGGTTTCCTCTATACCGTACGTATCTTGAAGCCATATCGTGTCCATATCAGGTGATTAATAGCGAAGTTTGTAAAATCATGGATGATCTTTTCAAAGACAGCATGCTTTCATTTGGAATAACTTTGTTCCTGAATGTGTACTAATGCCTTATTTATATGAAACATTAATATAAATGCATTACTGCTGGGTTATTGAGTTTACCATAATGAAAAAACTAGTTACCAGTATACTCAATCAGATCAATTTTCTCTATGAATGAAATTTCAGTCCGCCTTCCACTCACTCTCCATTTCTCACCTGCTATGAACGAAATTCGTCAATCTATCTCTCTTTTCCACACCCTCCCCTCTCAACCCATGAACCCCCTCCCCATCCCTTTTGTCATCTGTCCCTCTCCCTTCAGTCGCTATCTGCTTTGAATAAGGATTATCTTTCTATTCCTCTATCCTTCTCTCCTTCTAGTCTCAATCTGCTACGAAGGAAGATTTTCTATCCCTCGTCTCCCCTCTTCGTCTAGTCTCTATCAGCTAAGAAGGAAGATTATCTACCTATCCCTCTTCATCTCTCTCCCTCTAGTCTCAATCTGCTACGAAGAAAGATTATCTATCAATCCCTCTTCCTCTCTCTCCATCTATTCTCTATCTGCTACAAAGGAAGATTATCTACCTATCTTTCTTCCCCTCACTCCCAAAAGTCTCTATCTGCCATGAAGGAAGAATATCTATCTATCTATCCCTGTTCCCTCAATCCCTCTATTCTCTATCTGCCATGAAGGAAGAATATCTATCTATCCCTCTTCCCCTCGCTCCCTCTATTATCTATCTGCCATGAAGGAAGAATATCTATCTATCCCTCTTCCCCTCGCTCTCTCAAGTCTTTATCTGCAATGAAGGGAGAATATCTATCTATCCCTCTTCCCCTCGCTCTCTCTAGTCTTTATCTGCCATGAAGGAAGAATATCTATCTATCCCTCTTCCCCTCGCTCTCTCTAGTCTTTATCTGCCATGAAGAAAGAATATCTATCAATCTATCCCTCTTCCCCTCGCTCCCTCTATTATCTATCTGCCATGAAGGAAGAATATCTATCTATCTATCCCTGTTCCCTCGATCCCTCTATTCTCTATCTGCCATGAAGGAAGAATATTTGTCTATATCTCTTCCCCTCACTCCCTCTAGTTTTTATCTGCCATGAAGGAAGAATATCTATCTATCCCTCTTCCCCTCGCTCTCTCTAGTCTTTATCTGCCATGAAGGAAGAATATCTATCTATCCCTCTTCCCCTCGCTCCCTCTAGTCTTTATCTGCCATGAAGGAAGAATATCTATCTATCCCTCTTCCCCTCGCTCCCTCTAGTCTTTATCTGCCATGAAGGAAGAATATCTATCTATCCCTCTTCCCCTCGCTCCCTCTAGTCTTTATCTGCAATGAAGGAAGAATATCTATCTATCCCTCTTCCCCTCGCTCCCTCTAGTCTTTATCTGCCATGAAGGAAGAATATCTATCTATCTTGTGAATATTAGAAGAATTAGAAGAGCAAACGGGCAAACATCTTCTTTATTTATCGCTACTTTTGAAACTACAAATCTTCCTGAGCGACTATTTGTAGGTTATCTTTCTGTACCAGTAAGACTGTACATCCCAAAGCCGCTAATCTGTTACAACTGTGGCTTATTGGGGCATCATAGGACTTCATGTTCTTCTGAGGCTATATGTAGGAATTGCTCTGAACCTAGACATGAAGGCGAATGCCAAAAAGTACAGTGTTGATTATGTAATGAGATGCACATAACAACTGTAAAAACATGCCCCATATACGCCCAAGAGTACAAGATTAAGAAAATGATGGTACAATATAAAGTCAGCTACCAAGAAGCAAGGAAAGCAGCAACAAAAGAAAATGAAAGCACATATGCAGCAAAACTTAATTCTAACCTGCTGACTAAAGAAAACCATTCTCAACTTGTCGAAATAATTTCACAAATGAGTAAACGAATGGAGGTTATAGAAAATTTAATCCTGAAAAAATTTACTCCTTTACCAATACAACCGGAAAAACAACTTTCTAAACTCACTTCAGATACTACAGCTACCAGTCTCCAGAACATACCTATGGTATCAAATAATACTGGAAACCTGAAGGAGCCTGAAGCAACAAGTTTTCAAGAGAAGAAAAGAACCGTTCGGAATCTGGAAGCTACAAATGTCTCGAAGAAAACGTCAAGAACTAGCAAAAGTCAAACTAAGAAGAAATAGTCTTCCCAATGAAAACAAATCCCCAAACCCTTAATTTTATTATTATTTTTTTATCTATTTTACTTATTATTCAACTTTACTTTGTTTTAATTTGCAGTCAACTATACTCCAGTGGAATCTAAATGGGGTTAAAAGGCATATTTGCAGTCTGAAGTCCATAATAAGCGATCATACACCAAATATTATAGCCATACAGGAAAGCCATTTGACACTAGGTGAAGAATTCAGCATACATGGCTATACTACTCATAGGAAAGATTACTCCTTGGGAGGTAGAGCATGCGGAGGGGTAACTATATTTGTTAGAGATATCATCTATAGTGAACCTATACAGTTGAGAACAACACTCCAAGCTGTGGCAGTCTCAGTACACCTCCCATTTAGATTTACAGTATGCTCCATCTATCTTCCACCTAGGGAACCAATTGACGTACACGAAATACAAGACTTACTGACACAATTACCAACACCCTTTGTGATCCTAGGAGATGTTAATGCTTTATCCCAAATGTGGAATTCTCCAATAGCAAATCATAAAGGAAATCAACTTCAACAAATTTTTGAACAATTTGACTTAATCGCACTTAACAACGACTCGCCGACTCATATATGCTCCAGGACAGGAACTCTTACCAACATTGACGTAACGTTATGCACACCTTCTTTATACTCACATTTTTCCTGGGAAGTTGATCAAGATACACATGGAAGTGATCACTTCCCAATTCACTTAAAAACTAACACCCATACTCCATTATTCAGAACTATAACAAGATACAACACCAAGAAAGCAGACTGGAACTCATTCAAGAACTATATTACTAAAGGACTACATTCAATTACAGTACATTCAATGGACGAATTAACCTCAATCATTATTAAAGCAGCTGACAATAGCATTCCCAAAACACCGACCACATACAAGAAATGCCCTGTTCCCTGGTGGAATGATGAATGTAAAGTAGCTGTCAATGATAGGAAAAGAGCTCTCAATTTATTCCGGAGAGAACCAACGGATGTTCATCTTATTGATTATAAAAGAAAGAAGGCGAAAGCACAGTGGGTCATAAAAAAGAGTAAGAAGCAATGCTGGGTAGATTTTGTTTCAAGTATTAACAGACACTCTTCCATAACTGACATCTGGAGTAAAGTAAACTTAATAAAGCATAAGAAATATCGACCTCCAGTGCCAGGACTAGAACACAATAACGAAATTATTACCGACCAACTAACGATATCTAATATTTTCGGAATTCACTTCAGTCAGATATCCAGTAACCAAAACTACACTTCATCATTCCTTGAACACAAAACCCGTACTGAACAAACAAACATACAAGTAATTGACAATCATGAACATCCATTAAATGACCCATTTACTTTAGACGAACTTAAATATTCTTTAAGCAATAAACGCAAGACATCACCAGGACTAGACAATATTACTTATGACATGCTTCAAAATCTACCTGAAATTGGCCTTACTGTCTTTCTTGACCTTCTTAACAAGATGTATGAAAGTGGTACCTATCCTCATTCATGGAATGAAGCCATTGTCATTCCAATATTAAAGCCTGGCAAAGATAAAAAGCAAGCTTCTAGCTATCGCCCAATCTCATTGACCAGCTGTACCAGCAAGATCGTTTAGAAAATTTTGAATAAACGGCTATTATGGTTCCTTGAAACTCATAACCTCCTAGCTCCCTATCAATGTGGATTTAGACCGGCACATTCTACTATGCACCACATAGCAAGAATTGAAAGCGACATTTTAAATGCTTTCTTAATGAAACAAAAGTGTCTTAGCTGTGTCCTTTGATCTCGAGAAAGCTTATGACAGAGTATGGAGAAGACTCATAATATCGCAGCTGATTAAATGGGGAGTTCAAGGAAAAGTTATTTTATTTCTTAACAATTACCTTTCTCAGCGAACTTTCAGGGTGAGGATTGGTACTGCTTTATCTGGGATATTCTCTCAGGAGAATGGAGTGCCTCAAGGAGGTGTACTGAGTACAACGTTGTTCAATATAGCTGTAAACTCAGTCATTGCATGTATACCCAAAGAAGTATCTTACTGCCTGTATGCTGATGATTTGATAATTTACCACACATTCTCCAATATTGATAATGCAAAACATCACATACAATCAACTATTAATTCGTTAGAGCAGTGGTCTTTAAATACAGGTTTTAAATTTTCAGAGGAGAAAACGAAATGCATTATCTTCACCAAAAAAAGAACAACCACTCCACCACATTTACATATTCATAACACTACCATAAAAGACACAAACACTTTACAATTTTTAGGACTCACACTAGACAAAAAATTAACATGGTTACCCCATTTAAAAAGTCTCCTTAACAAATGCAAGAAATCCTTGAACTTGCTGAGGACACTTAGCAATACGCAGTGGGGAGCTGACAGATTTTTAATGCTTACATTCTATCGTGCCTATACCAGGTCATTGCTGGATTACGGTTGTATTGCTTATTCTTCTGCCAGCTGCAGTACACTAAAACTTCTTGACACGATTCACTACACAGGACATAGAATCGCTACAGGGGCTTTCAGATCAAGTACCACTGACAGCTTATGTGTTGAAGCTGAGGAACCTCCCCTGGAGTATAGAAGGCAAATGCTGAGTTTTAAATTTTTATCCCAGTCAAAGGCATTAGACAAACAATGTGTGAATACATTTTTAAATAACATGTTTTTAAATAAATATTCTCAAACCTGTCCCAAACAGAAACCGCTTTTAATCCGCCTCCTTCAAAATAACAACATTCATCAATTTTATCAAACACCAATGTACCATAACACTACTCTTACACTCCCCCTTGGAGAGTAAAGAACTATCAGATTGATTTAAAGCTAACACAATATCAAAAATCAAACCCTCATTCTTCAAAATTTTATCAGACATCTTTCAAGGCTGTAACTTCACAAAACCCTAACACTCTATTCATTTTCACAGACGGATCTAAGACAGAACACGGGACTGGCTCAGCCGCCACTATCCAAAACAAAACTTACAAAGTTAAATTACATGACGAATCAAGTACTTATACTGCAAAACTACAGGCCATCATACTAGCACTTTCAAAATTAGAAAACAGATCACACCAAGTAATTTTATGCACAGACTCTTTAAGTTCTTTACTTTCCTTGGGAAACATCTACTCTAATCACCCACAAATTACAAAAATACTAGAACTATTACACGCACTAAACACTTGCAATTTTAAAATGTTGTGGTTACCCGGACACAAGGACATTAAACAAATGACTGATATCGACAAACATGCAAAACTAGCAACACAAATGACTACTACTGACATAACTACACTAACACCAACAGACCTCAACAAGATTGTACAAACAAAAATACTCCAAGACTGGCAAAAACACTGGTTACGTACTGACAACAAACTATTGGAAATAAAACGCAATGTTACTGGATGGACAAAGAAACAGAACGTATATTCAAGAAGAGACCAAGTCGTCCTCACCAGACTACGTATTGGACATACATACCTGACTCATTCTTACATAATGAACAGAAAAGACAAGCCTACTTGTACTCATTGCAACACTGGACTAACTATAAAACACCTACTAACAGAATGCAGGTTACGAACTTACTTAAACATTCCACACGACTTGAACGAACTACTGACTGAGGGTAGCCCACATATTTCCACGATTCTGACATATTTAAAAACAATTGGACAGTTTGAGAATATTTAATTCCATATTTTAAAATTTTTTAATGTCTGTGAGTGCGTGCGTGCGTGTGTGTGTGTGTGTGTGTGTGTGTGTGTGTGTGTGTGTGTGTGTGTGTGTGTGTGTGTGTGTGATGTGTTTAAATTTTTATTGAAATTTATTATTAATGTTTTTATGAATAATTTTGTCAAAGTCACCAAGTTTTCTTTTCACTTATTTATTTAACACCTGTTAAATGGTAGAACTAAACTATGTTGTGTTCGTGTTTCTTGTTCCTTTTGTGTTATTTTGTTTACATGTTTCTTGTTATTTTGTTGTGTTCGTGTTTCTTGTGTTTGTTTGATATTATTTCTTATTACTTTGTTTTGTTATTTTGTTTACTTGTTTTTTGTTTTTGTTTTGTTTTCACCCCATGTTTAAGAAGAGCCAAGTCGCCACAGTTGCGGAGCTCTAAATAATAAATAAATAAATATCTGCCGTGAAGGAAGAATATCTATATATCCCTCTTCCCCTCGCTCCCTCTAGTCTTTATCTGCCATGAAGGAAGAATATCTATCTATCCCTCTTCCCCTCGCTCCCTCTAGTCTTTATCTGCCATGAAGGAAGAATATCTATCTATCCCTCTTCCCCTCGCTCCCTCTAGTCTTTATCTGCCATGAAGGAAGAATATCTATCTATCCCTCTTTCCCTCCCTCCCTCTAGTCTTTATCTGCCATGAAGAAAGAATATCTATCTATCCCTCTTTCCCTCCCTCCCTCTAGTCATTATCTGCCATGAAGGAAGATTATCTATCTATCCCTCTTCCTCTCGCTCCCTCTAGTCTTTATCTGCCATGAAGGAAGAATATCTATCTATCCCTCTTCCCCTCACTCTCTCTAGTCATTATCTGCCATGAAGGAAGAATATCTATCTATCTATCCCTGTTCCCCTCTTTGCCACCTCTCAATCTTCTACCAATGGTAATCGTCGAAGGAAAAATATTTCCGAGAATTCATATAATCATGAGAGCATTAAATACACTTTGATCTAGTTTCTACACGCAATGCCGACGGACTACCACGAATGTGTAGAGAGTTGGTTTTAATCTTCGGTAAGTACCTTATTGGAGTTACATCATGAAAGTGAACCTAATGCTCATTGTTTCCCCAGAATTCTGTAATAGTTCCTAAAGAGTTCGAGTAATAGGCTCGCTCGAGAATCCCAACATGTTCTCACAAGACCAAAGGCAAAACTTACCTTTCATCTCTAATTCTATATATTTAATGGCAAGGCCTTCCATTAATCTAATTCACTAAAATTAACTATATATTTATAATAATAAATAATAGTTAAATAATATTATTATTTTAAATACTCGTTTATTGCAAGGAACTAATATTACAAAAAGAAAAACTCCAGCTTTCTTAAAAACAAGACTTGTTATTGTTGTTTTTACTCTAGAAATGGTAGACAACTACCAAGTAGAGGATGTAACCTTAATTCGTAAAATTGCTCCTCTAAAAGGCAAAATTTATAAAAATATGAAAATTTTAATATTGTACTTAATGTTATTACAAAAGACCATACTGTTACTAAGGTCTTACATTAGTAACCGGAATTTTGATTGTATCGCCCATGTTCTGGATTAAAATACAAATGGCTTCATCTCATATGGTGTATTCTTTTTCTCACTTAACAAGACTTGAAATTTGAATGGCTAAAGATATAGATAGCTTAAATAGAACATAGCATGAGAGTGGTTTAACAAAAAGCTAATAATGAAAAAGAATTACCACCTCTAATATTACTGTTACAGAAAAATGAATAAAAAAGAATTGTAACACGTTATTGTGTCAATAAAAATGGTTTGCGTAGACGTATTACTCCATCACACAATGTAGAATATTTCAACAATATCATAATTTTAATCATAACACAATAGAGAATATTTCTACGATTTACATTTTTGCTCAATCTCACAAAAGATAATATTTCCACCATTTAACATTTTTGCTCCATCATACTATAGACAATATTTCTACGATTTTACATTTTTGCTCCATCATACTTTAGACAATATTTCTACGATTTTACATGTTTGCTCCATCTCACAATAGAGAATATTTCCACCATTTAACCTTTTTGCTCCATAACACAATAAAGGATATTTCTACTATTTTGCATTATTGCTCTACCTCACAATAGAGAATATTTCCACCATTTAACATTTTTGCTCCATAACACAATAAAGGATATTTCTACTATTTTGCATTATTGCTCCACCTCACAATAGAGAATATTTCCACCATTTAACATTTTTGCTCCATCACACAATAAAGGATATTTCTACTATTTTGCACTATTGCTCCACCTCACAATAGAGAATATTTCCACCATTTAACATTTTTGCTCCATAACACAATAAAGGATATTTCTACTATTTTGCACTATTGCTCCACCTCACAATAGAGAATATTTCCACCATTTAACATTTTTGCTCCATCACACAATAAAGGATATTTGTACGATTTCACATTTTTGCTCAATCTCACAATAGAGAATATCTCCACCATTTCTCACTTTTGCTCCATCACACAATAGAGAATGTTTCTTCGATTTTACATTTTTTCTGCATCTCACAATAGAGAATATTTCCACCATTTAACATTCTTGCTCCATCACACAATAAAAATATTTCTACGATTTTACATTATTGCTCCATCTCAAAATACAGTAAGCTGAAGTTAAAAAAATAATTGGAAGGTTCGAGCCCCACCAAGGGAGAACATTAGTTCTCGAGTTGGCTACCCGAGCGTGCTTGTGTTGCAGAGCTTTTGCATATGAGGGATTTTATCGAGAGTACATACGTCTATCGGCCTATCGGAATGACTAACAATGTTTGCTCTTTTTATGACCGGGAGGATGACCATGTTTGAACTGACCACTGACCCACTGCGTGCAGTCAGTCCCATCAGTCTACTGGAGACAACTCTATCTGGGCCTATTTGGTTAACAGGGTTGAGCGTCGAATTGATCACTCTCTACGCAAAACTCTGATTATGAATACCTCAAGTCTAAATATATATATATATAATATTGAGAAAAATGTACTAAAACCCTACAGACCGAAAAGCATCCAACTTCATAAGGTGGGAAAGACTACTTCACTAAGAGCATCCAAGGAATTCATGGATAGGCCTAAGCTCTCAGGTTGGAACAAGCCTGTATTTGCAGTACATCTAAAGAGGGCGCCCTAATACCCTGGAAATAATGTTGACGCAGGGGATAACCTCGCCAGAGGATACACTCCAAAGCAGTGGAAGAGCTTATGGGTTTAGGTGGCTGTTAGAGCGAAGTAAAAATACAGGTAGCAGCTGTTATATGGGTGTATGCTAGCAAGAGAACATGTGGAATTAGCTTGAGACTTTTCTTATATTGGCAATAGTAGTAAACGGGGCTCAGTTTAGCCATGTGAGTTAAAGCGTTGCCTTTAATCTCATATGGTATACCTAGAGTGGCGAGTTCGATTCCCGCCTGGACAAAGGAATTTATTTAGTGAGGGAATTCATTAAATAAAATCCTGAGTGCCACCCTGGCTAGAAAAGGGTGGTAACCTGTAGATAACCCGTCCCAATTAGCCTTAGTTGCAAAAAAGTGGACGTTAATAAATAATTTTTTGTAATAGTAGTAGACTCAACTAACATTGAGACAATGAGGATGACAGATAGAGGTCTATTATCTTTGGAATATGTTAAAAAGTCCGTCATGCAGTGGCTGCGTAAACTAAGCAGATTTCCTACCTGCTGGCACAACACACTTTTAATCTCATCTTACAAGGTATTCTTTCTTATTATTAAAAAACCGATAAGTAAGAGGGGTGGTTATTGAAGGCTGAAAAAAGCCCAAATAACTCGTTTA
This sequence comes from Riptortus pedestris, assembly GCA_019009955.1. Lineage (NCBI taxonomy): Eukaryota > Metazoa > Arthropoda > Insecta > Hemiptera > Alydidae > Riptortus > Riptortus pedestris. Next base: position 81,141,444 of record CM032231.1, on the reverse strand, counting down.
ATCCTTAAGTTGTGAAAAAATGGAGAGAACAAAAAGTTTAGAGAGTCAATAGCTTAATAAGACTGGTTCTATTACATTTCGCAATCCGACTCATTGAAACCGAGATGTTATGAATTTGGGAATCCCCTTCACCTGTAAACCCCCACTATTCCACCCCCGAATTCAACCATTAAATAATAAGATCTTTAGTGCTAAATGAAAGATTTAAATATCGAGTATAGTATAGAAGAAATAATTATTTTCGATTCACGTCTGTATAAGCTTAGTTCATGACGTTATAGCACTATGCATTTGCATGTATCTCACATAGTAAACCTTTAATGGAAACAATATTTGGTATTTAAGCTTGGAATAATGTGGGGTAGTCGGAGTGGGTTTACTGAAGGCTGAAAACTAAAAAATGCAAATATCTCCGTATATTAAAGATATGGAAAAAACGTACGTAACAATATTTATACTACATTTTATATGTAATAAGATTGGTTCTATACATTTTTTCTATCTGACATATAATAACGGAGATATTTAGAATTTTCAAAATCACTCTACCTAACTGCCCCCCCCCAGTTGTTCGATTTCAGCCATTAACGAACTTAACTTTTACTTGGAGAGAGAAACAGAAGTCCAATTCTTCAGAAATTTTTCTTTCGACGCTAAGCGCTTTCGAAGGCTATTGTCTCCATCTTCAGAGCTACATATGAAAAACAATAACATCAATAAAATCTCTATACATCAACAAGGTCATTAATAATATTAATAACAATATATAAAAATACAACATAAATATCTAACAGAAATGGACATAATAAATGTACTTAAGTCAAACCCTAAAATAAAATACGGAGAGTGAGAGATCCTCCAATACACTTACTTTTTTACCTTTCTTGGCCTCATGTAATAAACACACTTCATGGGCTCCTTCGCTATGGCCCTCTTGTTCTTGATACTGATAATCATGTTCTCTGCACCGGGTTCTTATTTTTCTTCCTGTTTGGCCGATGTAAGACCCTTTGCATGTACCACACACTATTTTGTACACACCGGACCTGTCTATCTAACAGACATGAACATAATGTACTTAAGTCAAATCCTAAAATAAAATACGGAGAGTGAGAGATCTATTGAGGTATAGCTAAAAAATATATTTCTGACCTACTTGCATGCGCTGATTGGGAAAGACAGCAAGTGGCTGGCTGGTGTGCGGGAGATAAGATCGAGGTCCAATACCCCCGCCATTGCAGACTTATAACAATCGGTCTTCTTGTTAAAATCAACTACCAATAAGCTTCTTGTTCAATGCGATCTCCAGCCCCTCCAATACACTTAGTTTTTTGCCTTTCTTGGCCTCATGTTATAAACACACTTCTTGGGCCCTTCGCTATGGCCCTCTTGTTCTTGATGGCCGAAGAATTCCGAATCTGAGCAATGCCTTGTTCTCTACACCGGGTTCTTATCTTTCTTCCTGTTTGGCCGATGTAAACCCCTTTGCATGTACCACACTCTATTTTGTACACACCGGACCTGTCTTTTATATAGAGAGGATCTTTGGCCCTGCGTAGCATATCGCCCAGATTCGGTCCGCTCTTATAGGATACTCCCACTCCAAGCTTACTTAGTATACTTCCTATTTTCTCAGAGAGTTTTCCTAAATTTGGAATAGCGCACCAACGGAGCTTCTTAGCATTTTCGTACAAGTGGCTGAAGGATTGTTTGAGGGCAAGTTTGTTGGATCTCCGTTCATAAATGCCATGGATGAGGGAGGTCCCAATAATTCAAACCCCCCCCCCCATTCTCTTTTTCCATTTTAAACTTTACGTTTTTGTGTCCCCTGTTCAGATACTCAAAGAAGCCCGTCAACTCTTCTTCTTTGTGGTATTATTTCGGATGATGGGACGGAAGTAAACAAGTTTACTTTGTCAAAAGACACCATTATGCAAAGATCCTCTCGATATGAAAGACAGGTCCGGTGTGTACAAAATAGTGTGTGGTACATGCAAAGGGTCTTACATCGGCCAAACAGGAAGAAAAACAAGAACCCGGTGTAGAGAACATGGTTATCGGCATCAAGAACAAGAGGGCTATAGCGAAGGAGCCCATGAAGTGCGTTTATTACATGAGGCAAAGAAAGGTAAAAAAGTAAGTGTATTGGAGGGTCTGGAGATTGCATTGAACAAGAAGCTTATTGGTAGTCGCTCTTTGAACAAGAAGACCGAGGTCTGACAAGAAGAAGTCTGCAATGGTGGGGGTACTGGACCTCGATCTTATCTCCCGCACACCAGACAGTCACTTGCTGTCTTTCCCAATGAGCGCATGCAAGTAGGTCAGTAATATATTTTTTAGCTATACCTCAATAGATCTCTAACTCTCTGTATTTTATTTTAGGATTTGACTTAATTACATTTATTACGTTCATTAGACATTTGTGTTGTGTTTTTATTTATTGTTATTAAAATTATTAATGACCCAGTTAATGTATAGAGATATTATTGATGTTATGGTTTTTCATGTGTAGCTCTGAAGATGGAGACAATAGTCTTCGAAAGCGCTTAGCGCCGAAATAAAAATTTGTGAAGAATTGGACGTCTTTTTCTCTCTCCAAGTATAAATATTCCTCACTTCCAACAATACTGCTATGGAACTTGACTTTAGCATGAAACGCTGAACACCACCAGGCTTCTGAAAAATTTAATCCATATATTTCACGCCCTATAAATCAATCTACATACTGTTAATACCATAACAAAAATAGTTTCGTTTACCTTCACAAAAATGAGCGCAAAACACATATTCAAACCACTTGTTGAATTTAAATTTAATTACTCTAATAAGAATATTAACGATTTTTTAATGTCATAGGAATATTTGTCTGTGGGTTGATTTTTAGGGTGTGAAATATATGGTTTATATACTTATAATACTTAATATGTTATATTTAGATGTATTTCAGTAATTGTTTTCCTTTCTGGTTAAGAATATTTCTATCTATCTCTTCAGCTGTGAGAGTTTTGCTGGCATGTTTGTTTACAATTTAGAAGATTTCCGTTGGGAGGTTATTAAAATTGATTGAAAGACTTCTCATTGCCGTTTGTATTTATTCACTTAATATTCACGGCGGTGTTGTGTTACCAGTATGTAGATTTACCTATTGTAAAACATCACGTGGAAAATCTGCTTATTTTACGCAGCCCCTACGTTAAGGACTTTTCATTAGACTCATAAATATCGGATCCCGTAACAATCATACAAAAAGTTGGCCCGCTGGACTGTTAACATACAAGTATATACATTCTGGAATGAACATAATTTTCTTCTACTCCTGGGAAGGATAAATGGATATATGAAGAATCATTGGAAAATAGCGTAATGAGTAATTTAATGAAATCTGTTAAAGTATGCTTTAAAGTTATCATCCGACATTTGTCATCCGTGATTACTTGATTTCCATTTAAGCCTTTTTTCAATAAGATCAACCTTACCTTAAATCTTTGAGCTAATAATATGATTTCCTTTCGGTGTAATATTCCTGGAGCGGTAGACCTATTGAAATAGACCCCCTATCCCTTCGCCCCACTCACCATATTATCCAGCAATCTGTATTGATGTTGAAGTTGAGGGGATTCTCCCGCCCCCCGTACGAAGAGGGCTGAGTTCCCTCTGAATAGGCCGAGTCAGCTGATAAGGCATTAGGCTAGATGGGCTCTTATCAAACCAATAGAACCACAATAGGAGGGAAAGGTTGGAACCCGCCAAATATGATCAGTTCTACCAACACACTCCAGATTCTCCTGACAGTAATTGAATCGATGAAAGGTTGAAAAATAATACGTCATGCAAAGGCAGAGTAATCTCCCACATTTCCATACTCTATTTCTAAATAGAATTCTGATGAGTAGAACTAGGAGATTAATAGTGTTGAATAAAACGTTTATACACCGAGATGGTGTATAGATATAGATCGAAAAGCATTTTTTAGCTGATTTAACGGAAACCTGCTATTGAGGTCGTACTCATGACGCGATTTTTGAAAAATGTCCATCGATCCAACCCAGTAGAAGGCGAAAATGAGGTTCTTTCAAAACTGTGTATGTATGTATGTAAATATGTATATATATATATATATATATATATATATATATATATATATAGAGAGAGAGAGAGAGAGAGAGAGAGAGAGATTTATTGGGCTATCATTGCTCTTGAGAGCATAATTTTCCTTTGATCATTGCCAAACTGGATATTTAAAAGATCAAGTTCGTTAACGGTTGAAAACGGGGCGGAGGGAGAGGGTTTTATAGGTGGAATTTCGAAAATTAGAAATATCTGCGTTATTAGAGTGGCGAGTTCGATTCCCACCTGGGCAGTAGGAATTTATTTAGTGATGAATTCATTAAATAGAATCCTTAGTCCCATCCTGGCTAGAAAAGAGTGGTAACCTGTAGATAACCCGTCCCAATTAGCCTTAGTAGCAAAAGTAGACGTTAATAAATAACAAAAAAAATAAATCCTAGGATTAGCATTCAATAAACCGCATTTATATTCTTCGCAGCTAAAAATATGCTAATATATCATGAAAAGTCTCACTCCTTGCTTAAATACCTAATGCAAGTACAATCTGTGATGACGTCAAACAACTTCGATTTCAAGTTGCGGAAAGTTTTTATTTGATCTATACGATACAGGATATTTAAACTTTTCTTTTAATCACTAAATATTATATTCGTTAATGGCTGAAACCGAAACCAGAACAGGACGTTTAGATGGGTTAAAGGAGTTCAGAAATTAAAAATATCTCCGAATGGTATTGAAAAATTTTATTGGACCATTCATGTTTCGATTTCGGTGCTCTATAATAGTTGTTCTATTGTATTCTCGAAACTGAAATATTAAGACAGTTATGGTACTTTCTTGTTTCAGCCTTTTGTGAAAACCAACTTCTCTCAGCTGTTATTTATTTAGAAATAGAGAATATAGGGGGAAATGAGATCAATAGTGTGTCTTTCCAGGAAGTGGGAAGGAAATCTGTTTAGTTTACGCAGCCTTGAGTAATGTAATTTATTTTTTTCTACCCAAGTTTGATTTTAAGACATTTCTCAAAAATCAGCCAAAAGAAGGTCCCTTCATCAGTTACTGGCTCGTATAGTTTCGCAGCCTTAGATCTAGGAAGAGTTAGCGCTACTCGATATTCCGATGACGTCTTGTTGAGCTGATAACAGACAGCCTTGACAGCTGGAGGAGGGGAAATGATAATGAAGGAGACAGCGCCTGATAATTATCCCATTAGTGCTATGATTAACCACAGCTCTATCAGCAGGACATCCATGACCACATGATCAGCATGGCCTACATACAGAACACGTGTTGCTCAAGGCCGTCTCATGTATTCTTCTCCCTCCAACGGTCATCTGAGTCACTGTTCAGGATGTCTACTAATAATTAAAGTCCGTCACGCAGGGGCTGCGTAAACAAAGCAGATTTCCTACATTTGCCTCGTATTAAATGTGCTTTGTAATATAACAGCTAATTGTTAATATGACATGAGTAGCAGGGGGTGTTTTCTAAAGGCGGAAAACTATAAAATGCAAATGTTTCAGTTAATAATCAACATAGTGAAAATACATACATAGCAACATTTATAGAACACTACATTTTCAACAAGATTGCTTCTATACAATTTTTCCATCCGACGAATAATAACGGAGATATTAAGAATTTTCGAAATTTCTCCCCTCTAAACACCCCCTCTCACTGCTCGGATTCCAGCCATTAACAAAGTTGATCTTTATTTTTACATAAAACGATTAAATATCGAGTTTGATAACGCTTAAACTAACGCTAGAGCAGTAACATATATATATATATATATATATATATATATATATATATATAAAATTGTAACCTCTGTCTGTACATTGATTTTTTTCGCGAAATTTCACGATAACTTTTCGTTTCACAAGTCATAGACACCATAATTGCATTTTGTTTCTTTGGTGTCTGTTTGTTTGTTACCTTTTCACGCATAAACGGCTGAACCGAACTTTATGAAACATGGAATGTATATTACTACTAGCCCAACTTAGACTTTAGGCTATATTAATATTCTTTAAGAAAAACAGGAGTGGGGGTTATAAGAGGGGCCTGAAATTAAAAATAGCGATATTTCGTTTCCTATTGCTTTTTCAGCAAATATGCCCATAACAAAAGTTGTTTATTTTATTATTTACAGTAACTTTTGTTATATACACTTTTGCCGTATACGGAAGTATAAATGAGTTATACGCCAAAAACTATAGCGGGAGTCCACAATTTTATTTGGCACAAAAGACTCAACCGAACTAAACCAAACTCGGTATGTGAATTAGCACTAACGCCTTCCTTATAATAAGCCATACTAACATTTCTAGGAACGGGCAGGAGTGGGGGTTATAAGGAAGGCCTGAAATTAATAATAGTGGTATTTTGTTTCCTATTGCATTTTCGGCAAATATGCACATAACAAAAGTTGTTTATTTTGTTATTTAGAGAAACTTTTTTTATATACACTATGGTCGTATACCGAAGTATAAAGGCGTTATACGCTAAAAATTATAGCGGGAGTCAACAATTTTTTTTGGCACAAAAAACTCAACCAAAATAAATAAAACTCGGTATGTGTATTAGCACTAACGCTTTCATTATAACAAGCCATACCAACATTTCTAGGGACGGGCAGGAGAGTGGGGGTTGTAAGGGAGGCCTGAATTTAAAAATAGCGGTATTTCGTTTTCTATTCGTTTTTCGGCAAATATGAACATAACAAAAGTTGTTTATTTTGTTATTTAGAGTAAATTTTGTATTCATTTTTATCTTTTAACAAAGTGTAAACGAGATATAAACTATAAACTAAAGCGGGAGTCAACTATTTCATTGGGCGCTAACGATTAAACCGAACTAAAGAAACTATGTCATGTATGTCAATTAGCATTAATTCTTCCATGATTATAAGCTATATTAAAATTTTTAGGTTAGAACGGGAGTGGGGGTTATAAGGGAGGCCTGAAATAAAAATTTGCGATATTTCATTGTCTATACGTATGTTTTTCGACAAACATGCACATAACAAAAGTTGTTTACTTTGTTATTTAGATTAACTTTTTTTTTTTTATACATTTCCCCAGGAACAATGTGTGGAGCAAGTAATTTGCGTAGAAATATTGATATGCTCAACAATTCATTCCAATTTGAACTATGAGGTGCCTCACCTGGAAAAATTAATTCAAATCTTTGTTTATATTTTGTACTTAATAACTGAAATTTATGCATAATGCACAGGAGACGGGAAATATGACAATTTGGAGGACAGTGAAGACATACATAAAAAATTAATTTTATTATTAACAAATGCCATCAACGGGTATGCCATTAACCCTAAACAGTGGGACGGGTAAATGTCAAAATATTGGGCAAATTAAAGCCTTGCCAAAAAAATACCATCACCATTCAGCCTCAAATCAATTCCCGGGTGAAGCCGGGTATCTGAGCTAGTATATATATATATATATATATATATATATATATATATATATATATATATATATGTTTGTCTTTTATGGATATATATACATACATACAATTTTGAGCGGACCTCATTTTCGTCATTTATTAGGTAGGCTCGATGGACATTTGAAGAAATTTCCGAAATTGCGTCATGAGTACAACCTGAATATCATCATAGTCCAATAGGTACTGAATAGTAATTCCAGGACTTTCTCCTTAAAAGAAAACACTATTTTCATTTAAACCTCTCTTATACAATACATAAATATAACAAATTAGAACCTCTAGTAATTACCATATCAAGTTAGCAGTAAATAACATTGTCTACACTATAAAGCCGAAACTAAAATGCAATCTTTGCAATAGGGATGTGAAAGAGGATATATACCATATACTCATCTACTGCACTATTTGCTCCGCATTAAGGATCAAACTCTTGAACAATATTGTACTTGTAGATAATGATTACTGGCTCCATGATGTTATTAACACGTCGTCCTGAGATGATCTAATGCTACGTTATAAATATATTTGCCAGTGTGATTAAATTATAGTCATTATTCTTTAGCTTTGTACAGTGAACATAAATTTTATGTAAAGTTTATTTTTTTATTCATTTGCAGCATATGTGAAATTATTTTTTTTATATTTTATTTATTTTTAAATAACAAGTTCTGCGAATATTTTTTTTCCGAATTTATTCATTTTTTCTGTTGTTTATGGTTGCATTAAATCATTTCATTTTTATTATAATTTCACCAACATAGTATTTTTTTTTAATTCAAAAACTTGTTTTTATGTTGTTTTCCAATTTTCTTTTTTTTTTATTTCTGTTTTGTTTTGCATTTCTGTTTTTGGTTTCCATCTCTGTTTTATGTTGCATTTTTTTTGTTCGTGTTAAATTTCTGTTTTGCGTTGCATTTCTGTTTTTTGTGTTCAATATCTTTTATGCGGTCTTATTTTTAAATTAATTTTGTTCCGTTTTTTAATTTTATGCAGTTTTCCCCCCGAGCAACATCGCCACAGTTGCGAAGCTCTGAGTAAATAAATAATGGAATCATAAAACAACTAATATTGATTAACACAATTATATTAGGTGAACCCCAATTGCATGGGAATATTGCTGTTAGCAATAGTAAATAAATAAAGTGGAGTTCAAGTATATTGTTATTAAAAGTTTGACGGTTTTCCTCCTAGTGATACATTTTGAAGTATTGTTGAGTAATTATTAACTTGAAAAGCAGATCTCCTTCAAGAAAAAAAAACCTGTTAAAATGGCCTAGACAGACGAACTCATTGTTTTGTTAAACACAGATAAACATCTAAGTAAGTGTTCATACAAGCTACACGATATTGTCGGCCGAATAGTAGGGAACGCCTTTCTTCATGAACTCCCCCCCCCCAGAAAGGTGAGGATTAATTAAAAATTGTAATATAAAAAGGGAGGGGCTGTGTCAGTAGTGGGCCTTTTGTGAGTGAGTCGGAGCATTTGTGATGAAGAGAAAGGGCACAAAGAAATGATGATAAAGAAGAGAATATAAGAAGAAAGAGTTTAGTCTCTCATTAGGCACTCGTTGGCGCCGAGTTGCAAGGACCTTTGACTACTTGTCAAAAGCTGAGCAAGCTCAAAGTTCACAACTCAGGGATTTTTTTTTAATATCAGCTCTTCTAATAAGTATGCACGCTGGAAAAAATGCAAAAAACACAAAAAAAACTTCTCTCTGTGTGCTATATTTAGAGCCAACAGTCTTCCCAGAATTATTCCTCTGTCCGTTTTTAAGGTTTTTAAGTCTTTGTTAATGGACAACTTAGTATTATACTAACAACTTTTTTTTGACAGGTAGTAGAAAATTTATTTTCGAGCAAACTGTATTACAATTATTTTAGGAATACATAATAATTTAAGAACTGTGTGGTATATGCTATTAGCATAATTGATAGTTGGTACAGTACATAATAATACTTTCTTATTTGTAAACATTTAAATTAAGATTATAATACAAGTTTTAGCAGATTTCCCTTAAGGGAAATCAGCTATTGAGGTCGTACTCATAACGCCAATTTCCAAATTTTTCTTCAAATGTCCATCGAATCTACCCAGGAGATGACGTAAATGAGGTCTGTTCAAAACTGTATATATATAAATATATATATATATATATATATATATATATATATATACATGTCTGTTACCTCTCTAGCGTTCGAAATTTTTGTCTTATCGTTACCAAACTTGATATATAATCGTATTATACAAAAAGACAGATCAAGTTCGTTATCGGCCAAGAGGGACGGTGGGTTTAAAGGGGAGAATTTCGAAAATTCTTAATATCTCCGATAATATGCTTTGGATCGAGACAGTATATAGAACCATTCTTGTTGCAAATGTAATGTTCTATAAATGTTGTTATGTACATTTTTTTACTATCTTTATTATTAACTGAGATATTTGCATGTTTTAGTTTTTGGTCTTTAGTAAACCACCACTCCAACTCATTTCATATAGACAATATTCTATTATGTTATAAACCACTTTATTTGAAGCATAAATACCAAATATTGTTCTCATTGAACATGTAATTTTGGAGATAAATGAAAAAAAGATGCGCACGTGGGAAATCTGCTTAGTTAACGCAGCCCCTGCATGACGGACTTTTTAATATTGTATAGTATTGCTAAAAAAATAATAGTACACCTGTAATGTTTCCGTTATATTTGGTCATACAATAACAATTGAAGTTATAAATTAATTTCAAAACAATGGAGCGCTTTTCATGTATTTATACTAGCTAATATAATCTCGCCTCTTCAGGATGGCCATTACTTACAATTAATCCCTGCTGAGAGTAATTATCGCCTCATAAACCGAAGAGATAGACATACGCGCACTCACTGAAACACTATATTGACCATTAAACTTGTCCTGACTGACTGAAAACAATGCAAACATCTTAACTATTAACAGAAGGCAGCCCTCATATCAATAAACTCTTAAATTACTTGAAGACAATTGACATTTGCAAGAAACGCTTAACCACACCTACTCTAATCATTTCTTCCTATACGTTTTATTTGTTTCATTCAAACTAAGATAAAACTTGCACACACACACAGACACACACACACACACACACACACACACACACACACACACACACACACACACACACACACAAACACACACACAAACACACACACGTGTGTTCATTCTTCATTCTACCATCATTCCAGAATCTAATAGCAAAATATAAAGTTTTAGATAGCATTTTTCTTTATTTTAACATTTAAATTTATGAATGAATGCTAAATGATTCTGAGCTACACCACCACGTTGCGCGAAATTCGTCAAAAAGATAAATTAAATAAAATAGAAAATAAACAAATGCTGGGAGGCAGCACTCCCGGAGAATGGGACAAACAGTGAGGAGGTGAGAGATTTCTTTAGGTTCCTGGAGGTTTCACAGTCAGAAGTTGGCCTGTAGTAACCATAAAGGAAGGCGGTTATTTCCTACATGCCCCGTTTTTACATAAAATGTACTAGCTATTAACAATTTTTTTATAATATGAATTACAAAAAGAATAATAAAAGGTTTATATACTCAACCGCAAAAAAAAACCGGACATTTCATTTTTGTCGGTTTTTTCAGCAATTTTCAGCAATTTTCTTTATGTGGATATTCTAGTTATTACAGAGAATTTAGAGTCTAAGTCCATTGAACTAATCCCTTCAGGATTAGTAAACAATTAGATAAAACTCAGATTAGATTTATTTGTCGTGAAGTTGATCTATTCTAAACTGTAAGTAGTTTTTCGCACATTTAAACATCTTTAATTATTAACCAAGCATTTTCTTTAATTAATCTTTTATTTTTATTTCGGTCCAGAATAATGGGTCTTTCAAACTTAGATGGAAGGCCGGAGCTTACGTTACATTGCCGAAACGCTTGGGGTAGCGAAGTCTACCATTCACTGTAATAAAAATGAAGAATAATTTTTTTTTTTTTAAATGTGTTAATTTATCTTTTTATTTTTTTTAATTTTGGATTTTTGTGTAAATAATCAATAAAAATTATTCACTTTTGGCAAATTTTGTTTAAATAACCTATAGATTAACCAATTATTTTAATTAAAAAGATTAATATACATATATATTAAGTATTTAACAAAATTATAAGACTAAATCTAAGTGTCCGGTTTTTTTTGCGGTTGAGTGTATATAATATAAAACTATTTTCAATAGAAAAAATAATCGAGTCAAAATTAAATTAACAATAGTACAGTTTTTTTCTGTCCGTGCAATTATAGACTTGTTCAGAATTCTTTTTTAACGGTTTATTTTGGGTATAAAATAGAACATTTTCCTCATTACGCCAGTTGTCTTGTAAACGTTATCAGGTCTTTTCTTTCCTTGGTTAGTAGTCTACTGTCATATATCAAATGTCTGTAAGTCTGTTCCTTAGTAAAGTAACAATTGGCAATACGCCAAAACGATTAAAGTAAGAGTTTATTGGTACATTTCCTGTTAATAATTGTGTCAAACAATAGCCCGCTGATGCTAATGTTTGTCTTAAATATTCTATAATTTCTGAACTAAATAATTTTAAGTATTACACTTTCGTACTCATATACCATTTCTTTTTCCATCTAATAATTGTGTCTGTTAGTAATGGTGTTAGTAAGTGTAATTTTGTTGTAGCATTCTGGAATTGTGGTACCTCTTGATGCTGATTTTGCTGATAAATCGGCAAGATCTTTTCCCAAAATTCCAGAATGCCTTTTGATCCAGCAATCACAAAACATATCAGGTCCGCCTTCAATTTCCATTCCTATTTCCATAGGATTCTTACTACCGGAAAAACACAGAATGATGAGAGAGACGAGATAATCAGCGTGTTATTCCCGCACAAAGGAAATCTGCTAGTTTTACGCAGGGCGCTGCGTGACGGACTTTCTTTATTAACAAGCTGTGGATGTTGCATAAGCCTTTAAACATTTCCTTGTTGACTAAATCATATTATGTTACAAAAAGAGGGGTGAAAATATAAGCTTTACATTAATTTTCATCAACAGATCATTTCGTCCTTCAATTTATGGGAAAACTAAGGAATCCATCAAAAAGTAATTTTTAATTACTCTTTGCCTCGTTTCTGTTTGCCATGCTCCTTCATTAATAATGTCTCGACTCAGGAAAGAGTCATTATCTCGGGTTTGTCATTTATTATTTATTCATGAGGCAGCTCGTCAACCGCTGTTCGTGCCAAAATCCTAGTAAGAACTACGCTGCTCAGGCTAGGCCACTCAATTAGTCTTTCAGCAATTGATACTACTCAAACATAAATGGGTATTAAATATTTATAGAACTTTTTTACTCCCACATCAGGACTTTCTTTGTAAGGGTGTACAACTTTTTAACAACGAAAAGTTTAACTGTGTGGTGACGTTAGAAAAGGGACATGGCTAGATTCCCAGATGAGAAAAAGGGATTTAACTATATGGAAATTTCTCCAAGGGAAATAATTTCGTTGGAAAAATCAGCTATTCACGCCATTCACAAGTCGCAATTTCAAAACTTTCCTTCAAATAGTCATTGATGATAAAAAACTAGCGGTTGTAATTGTTGTTCGTTGATCATCCCTAAACTAAAATTTTATTTATCCAAAAGGATGCTTATTTTCGTTAACGGCTGTCAGACTTTGAAATCAGACCAGTAAAGAGGGTTTTTAGATGCTCTAAAAAATGAAATACCTCTTTTAATCAACTTCCTACAACTCTTATCCAATAAACTTCTTTTTTTCCTAGCTAACTAATATTAACTGGGATAATAAATGTTTTAGTTTTCAGTCGAGATTAAACCCAACTCTTACAAGTTTTACATGAGCGAAAATCCATTGTCTCTCTAAGCGTCATATGTGAATCTTAAATGTGAGGTTTTCATTGGACTATACGGAAGGGGAGCATAGCAGGGGGTGGGGTGTTTAAAAAAAACCAAAACAAGTTCAGCATACATTTCAAGTCACCAGAAATACCTGCTTCACAAGAGAAGTTCTTATTTGTGCCTTTGATCCAATTAATGTCTATTTAGGGACATGTGAAATCCCTTTGTGAAAAAAAGGGCCCTTTTTCGAAAGCTCCTGTCCTAAACCTATTATATTTTTAGGATTTTGTCGACCATTGTAAGAACAGAGTCCTTATTTTTTTCTTTATCTAAAAACCGATATTCTTATAAAACTCCAAAATAGAGTTAAAAATCCTTAGACTAGATCACAGACGTAGAAGTCAGTTTGTTCAAAATGGAATTTCCATATATCAATTTATGAGGAAAAGAGGACCAGACGAAAGTGATTATCGTCAGTCGTGTAGGTTTATTGTTTTGGGAAAATTTTGAGAGATTTTCATGCTTTTTTGTTATAAGGCATTTATTACATAATGTTCACCATAACAGTTTTCGTATGTAAAATAAATAGCATTTATAAAGAATAGGAAATTAATGTAACCTATTGGAGAAAAAAAAGTTAAATTGATAAAAGTTTGTATATATTTCGGTTAATATTCAGTTTTGAGAATACGCGTTTAGATCAACATTTATAAAGAATTGAATTTCTAAGGAGATAGGTTAAATACAACTTTTTTGATATTTTGAATTCTTGATTTTATCTGCCTCTTAACCTTTCGCCATACTCGGTCCAAGTTTAGTCCTTAACGAACTTGATCTTCAGTTTTACCTGAAACGCTAATATATCAGAGAAACTAATCTTAATAACAAAAAGTCTCCTCACCAAATTCTTTATTAAAGCACAGGACCTTTCCACACTAACAACAAAACAGAAAATAAACATGCCTAAGGCCGTGTGATGCATCAATAAAAAACTTGCATTTGAAATGTTTTAACTAAAATAAAATGACTAAAAATCAGTCTTACAAATTTTCCTACCTTAAAATATTAAAATCACATCTTCCCTAGAAAAATTTAAAATCACAGTCAATCATATAAATTAATAAAACATAATTTAATTAATTTAAAATGTAGTTAAAATTAGATAATACCTAAATAAATATATACATGTTTTGAACATGAGAAACATTCATATGGCATCATTCAATTTCCTATTACTTAACAAAGTCCCTTCCTCGGCTGTATGACTTGCTTTTATTAAGACGTGTTTCCCAGATCTGCACTGCCACATCCAGCAAACATACTATACATCTAATTTGTTAAACATTAAACAAAAAAAAGTCCGTCACGCAGGGGCTACGTAAACTAATTAGATTTCCCTCGTGAAGTTTAACAATGGATAAATTTACATGCTGGTAACGCAACACCACCACGACCTTTATTAAGTGAATATATAAACGATAATAAGACACCTCCAGACAGGAAGTACCTGAAACGTAAACATACAGGTGTTCCAATTTCCCAAGGGAAAGAAAGACAATTACTGAAATATATCAGAATATAACATATTAATTTTATTGAAAACTATTTACTATACCTAGTAAATAAAAAAAACAAACTGTAATTTGTAATGGATCAGAGTAATTTTTATCTCAATAAATCAAATTTTAGTAGTCCAAGAACTTAAGAACTGCGGGGGTCACTATAACATATTTGCATTTATCTCGTATAAAAAAGATCTCTTGAAAACAATTTATGGTATTTAACCTTGGAATAATGTAGTTTATTACATAACCGAGTATTGTTTTGTTAACATGAGTAGAAGTGGGGATTTGTTGAAGGCTGAAAAATGCAAATATCTCGATTAATATTCAAGATAGAGAATAAATGTATATAATAATATTTATAGTAAACTTAATTTTCAATAAGATTGATTCTATACAATGTTTTGATCAGACGTATAATAACGAAGATATTTCGAATTTTCGAAAATCCCCTCCTCTAAACCCCCCCTCCTCCCACTTGTCTGATATCAGCTATTAACGAACTTGATCTGTCTTTGTACATAAAACGTTTAAATATAGAGTTTGTTAACGATCAAACAGAAATTGCGACCGCTCTACCGTTAAAAGACAAATATGTATATAAATAAATATAATTTTGAACGGAACTCATTTTCGTCATATCCTGAGTAGGATTGATGGGCGTTTGAAGAAATTTTTCGAAAATCTCGTCATAAGTATGACCTTCAAAGCTGATTTCCGTTAAGGGAAATCCGCTAATAGAGTCAACTGGAGCGGTAAAATACAAGAACATCAAATATGATCGAAGGGCATTGGAAAATCACGCCATGGTGGAGTACAACGTCAATAGCCGATTTCCCCTAAGGGGGCTTAAAGAAGCCCTTTTCCCGTTTGTGTCGCATATAAATTGGTAGTTGGACAACTAGACTACACTTGGAGCTTTATTTTTTTTTCTTTGCCGAGTGTCGGATATAAATGAATTGGAGAGAGAGTTTCGCGCCACTAATGGGCTCATTACCAGGAGAGCACTGAGCATCCTCCATCTTCATTAGTATAATAACGACTTTAACGAGCTTACTGCTTTTCTATAGGTATGTTTTTTCTCCCGTCTATATTTCCCTTCTGACGTAATTGAACGGCTTGAACGGCTTAGAGAGCCTATTTTATATACATCGATTTTCCTTTTTCTTCTTATAATAGCATTCGTGAAAACAAATTTCCCAAAGAGAAATTGACAAATGCTCGACTAAATAGGGGTATCTTTGAAATTAATTGTACTGCACGGAAAGGAAAAACAGAGTCCTACAAGAAAGAAAATAATGCACAGTTTTAAAAATATTAGAGAATATGTCCTGGAAAAGGTGACTACAATTGATTCTGATGTGAAGAGAGTAAAGTCCGTCACGCAGGAGCTACGTTAACTTAGTATATTTCCCTCGGGCTGGTTTGTCACTTTTCTGATCTCATCTCACCATATATTCTCTATTTTTTAAAGATAACGTAGATATTTTTTTAGCAGATTTCCCTCAAGGGAAATCAGCTATTGAGGTCGTACTCATGACGCGAGTTTTGAAAAATTTCCTGAAATGTCCATCGATCCTACCCAGGAGATGACAAAAATGAGGTCCGTTCAAAATTATATATATTTATCTATAATAATATATATTATATATGTGTATATATATATTTCAAACACTTTTGTTTGGTCGTTACCAAACTTCATATTTAAGCGTTTTATGTAAAAAGAAAGATCAAGTTCGTTAATGGCTGAAATCGGGGTTTATAGGGGGAATTTTGGAAAATTCGAAATATCTCCATTAATATACGTCAGATCAAAAGATTGTATAGAATTAATCTTATTGAAAATTAAATTTACTATAAATATTGTTATATACATTTATTCTGTATCTTGAATATTAACCGAGATATTTGCATTTGTATTGTGTGTGATCGGCAGGAGTCGGCTATGTTCGGGACTATCCGCCGAGAGCTAGTGCAGCCGTTTCCGAAACTATTCATCCCTCCTGAATAGGTCTAGAGGTACCTTCCTACTGCTGTTATTATTATTCAGATTTCTCTATTGTATAACTTTACGTGGGAAATCTGCTTAGTTTACGCAGCCCTTGCGTGATGGACTTTTTTTTTTTTAATTTTCGACCCCGCCCCCTCAACTAAATCTCCATATTCCTGGTCCGATTTCAGCGATTAACGAATATGAACATTAAAGTTCAATAAAACGATTACAAGGAAAGAGAGAATAATCTTAACTTCATCATGCTATACATTTACATGTATCGCGCGCAGGAAAAGGTTAATGAATACAACATTTAGTATTTAAGCGTTAAATAAAGTGATTCATGGTATAGCAGTTTATTGTTAATATGAAATTTGTAGGAGTGGAGGAACTAGAAGGTTGGTATTGCTCGCTTGATATTTGAATAGGAATAAATGTATAGAAGAACATAAATTAATACTTTAACGTGACAGGTATTACAACATGTTTACATACATAATAAAGGAGGTATTTTAAGCCATTAACGAATATGAAATATATATATACAGGGCACAGCTACTTCCCTTTTTCAATGAAAAATTGGAAAGAATAAGAAAGTAATGCTGTCTCACCCAGTAAATTACGCTTCTCAGATACCTCTCTAGTGTTCTGAATTTTTGTTTGATCATTACCAAAGGACACTTTGTTAATGATAGAAATTTGACCGGAGATGGTTTAGAGGGGTAGAAATTCAAAATATCTCTGTTATTATGAATCGGATCGAGATAGTTTATATAACCAATCTTGTTGCAGATTTAATGAGCTATAGATGTTGTTCCGTTCACTTTATATCGTCTCAAATATAAACTGTGATTCTTGTTCGTAAGATCTAGAAAGCAGTGGCCTATGAAACTGAAGAAACAGGCTTTGGGATGAGTATATATTTTTCGAATGACACATAGCTAATGAATAGTTACGGTTTTGAGTTACACACTTTACAAAGAATTGATTACTGCTGTGAAAGACAATTTCATAACCAGTCAGAACTCACCAAAAATGTATTTGTGGCCACTTTTATACTATTAGTTCTCCTATCGTTTTACACAAAAATAATTATATAGAGGAATTTTGCTACTAGATAACTGTAATTCAGGGCCTGAGGCATGTCTCGATAACATTGTCAAAGAGTCTTACTTGAAATGGAGTAAAATATACCAGAATCGTAAAGCACCACTAAATCTTGGAAAGTATGAGAGTTAAAGCTGTGAGAGAGAACCTGCATTTCAAAGCTCACCTGAATCTGACTGGAAGTATGGATTAGGAAAAGTTTTCATTGTTAGAAGGCAAAAATGATTGAAGGTGAAGTTGGAAGAGTGTGATTCCTTCATGTCGTCCCATATTCCACTACATTTAATCTTTGAATCATCGGAATCTTCTCCAGGATTCTGAGATAGGACACCTCAGAAACATTGAAGGCACACTTGATTTTTTAGGGTTTCAAAAGTAAAGTACTTTTGCAGAGCATTGCTTATGCTTATGGATAACGAAAGCAACCAGGAATGAGCTGGGTAAATACTTTCCAATATGCATAAAGGTAAATTGGGTATCTAATTGTAGAATTAAGTGAACATAACTTCATCCTAACCAGCTACTTGGTGGCGCGTGTTAGCCTGTGAGTTTAGGTGGTGATCTTAATCTCACATCATAAACGTTAAGTCGTGAGTTCGATTCTCACCTGGGCAATTCGAATTTATTTATTCATGAACTCATTAAATAAAATCCTTAGACCCACCCTGGCTAGAAAAGAGTGGTGACCCGTCCCAATCAGGCTTAGTAGAATAAAGTAGATGTTAATTATCTTGACTAGCTATTTGTGGGCATTATTTTCTTGAGTTTATTGAGTTAGTTTCTATTTAAAATATCGAGCTCTAGATTAGAATAAAATTATTTTAAAGAGACACGTATTCTGTTATTATCTGGTCTATGGGAAATATTACAAATAATTTCGAGAAAAAAAAAATATTAACAAAGAAAGAGATATTTTACACTTAATAAAAAGTCCGTCACGCAGGGGCTGCGTAAACTAAGCAGATTTCCCTCGTGAAGTTTAGTAATAGATAAATCTACATACTAGTAACACAAAACCAACGTGAATAAATACAAACGGAAATTAGAAATGTTTCATCCAATTTCAATAACCTGCCGACAGGAAGCGTTAGGTTAGAAATGTAAACAAACGGGTCTGCCCGCTTCACACCTGATAGAAAAACAATTACTGAAATATATCAGAATATAACATATTAATTTTATTGAGAACTATTTACTATATCTAGTACTTTACTAGAGACCTTAATAATGAGTCAGAGTAATTGTTATCTCAATCAATCAAATTTTAGTAGTCAAAAACCATAAGATGGGGGGGGGGGTCACCAGGACATATTTGCATAATAAAGGTCTCGTATAATAAAGGTCACTTGAATACATTTTTTGGTATTTAAACTTCGAATAATGTGATTTATTACGTAGCAGAGTATTGTTTATGTAACAAGAGTAGAAGTGATGGTTTGCTGATGGCTGGTAACTGAAAAATGCAAATATCTCAGTTAATATTCAAGATACAGAATAAATGTATAAAATAATATTTATAGTAAATTTAATTTGCAATAATATTGATTCTATACAATGTTTTAATCCGACGTATGATAACGGAGATATTTCGAGTTTTCGAAAATCTCCCCCTCTAAACCCCCCTCCCACTGGTCCGATTTCAGCCATTAACGAACTTGATTTGTCTTTTTGCATAAAACGTTTACATTTCGAGTTTGGTAACGATCAAACAAAAATTGCGACCGCTAGAGCGTTAACAGACATATATATATATATATATATATATATATATATATATATATATATATATATAAATTTGAACGGACCTCATTTTCGTCATCTCCTGGGTAGGATATTCCTTCCCTTAAGGGAAATCTGCTTTTGCAAGCGTTATTGTTTTTATTGTAATCGGTTTGAATTTCCTCACTTTCCAGTGGGGTTGTCTCCCAGAAGAGAGTAGACCTATATACAAGGTCCTGTGCGCAACAAATTATTTTCATAAGAAATGTATATGTAGATATTTGCTATTGTAATTATGTATGCACAGTAAAGGGAATTCCATTCGTTCATTCACTACTCTTATTAAGAGAACCGTTAGGGAAGTTCTGGTAATCTAATAGAGAACTCTCATTCTAAAAGCAATGTAATTTCATTCATGATATTATCTTCCTGGTATTATCTTTTACAAATTTATTCACCTTTTCAAGTAGTAAATTCTATAGCTCAATCGCTTAGACGTAGATACTGAGGTACGTTTCTGTCCAATGTGGTAGGACTTAAAAAGTCTTACGCAGGGGCTGATTAAAATAATCAGATTTCTTACATATTGGAACGACACACTGGTAATCTCGTCTTATAGTCAACAAGCTCAGATACCCGGCTCCGCTCGGGAATTCATTTGAGGTTTAAAGGTGATAGTATTTTTTTGGCAAGGCTTTACTTTGCAGAATATTTTGACATTTACCCGTCCCAGTGTTTAGTCGATGGATTTGTTAATAATAAAATTATTTTTTTATGTAAGACTTCACTGTCCTCCATATTGTCATATTTCCCGTTTCCTGTGTACGAGTATTATGAATAGATTTGAATTATTAAGCCCAAAATATTAACATACATTTGAATTAATTTTTCCCGGTGAGGTACCTGGTAGTTCCAAAGAATTGTTGAGCAAATTTCTCTAAATAACAAAATAAACGACTTTTGTTATATGCATATTTTATTATTTATTAAAGTCCACTTTTTGCAACTTAGGCTAATCGGGACGGGTTATCTACAGGTTACCACCCTTTTCTAGCCAGGGTGGGATTTTAGGACGTTATTTAATGAATTTCGTCACTAAATAATTTCCTTTGCCCAGGCAAGAATCGAACTCGCCACTCTAGGTTTACCATGTGAGATAAAGGTCAAGGCTTTAACTGGCATGGCTAACCTGAGCCCCCATGTGCATATTTGCCGAAACCCCAATACGAAACGAAATATCACTATTTTTAATTTCAGGCCTCCCTTATAACCCCCACTCCTGCCCTTCCCTAGAAATGTTAGTATGGCTTATTATAAGGAAGACGTTAGTGCTAATTCACATACCGAGTTTGGTTTAGTTCGGTTGAGTTTTTTCTGCCATATAAAATTGTTGACTTCCGCAGTAGTTTTTAACTCATTTATACTAAGGTATAAGACAAAAGTGTATATAACAGAAGTTACTCCAAATAACAAAATAAACAACTTTTGTTATGTGCATAATAGCCGAAAATGCAATAGGAAACGAAATTTTGCTATTTTTAATTTCAGGCCTCCCTTATAACCCCCACTCCTGTTCGTCTCAGAGAATATTAACATAGCCTAAAGTCTAAGTTGGGTTAGTAGTAATATATATACCAAGTTTCATAAAATTCGGTTCAGCCGTTTATGCGTGAAAAGGTAACAAACAAACCAACAAACGAACAAACAGACACGAAAGAAACAAAATGCATTTATGGTGTTTATGACATGCGAAACGAAAAGTTATCGTGAAATTTCGCGAAAAAAATCAATGTACAGACAGAGGTTACAATTATATATATATATATATATATATATATATATATATATATATATATATATAGATTACCCATGAGTTGAAGTGGTAGTAGTTTAGAACAAAAATCTTAAATGATGACGTCACAATGACAATATTATATATATATATATATATATATATATATATATATATATATATATATATATATATATTTGAGGCAGTAAAAGTTAAATAAAAACACTATTTGGGGTTTAAGGTATTTTTGCAATTTTTTATTTATTAAATACTATAGATATATTACTTTAATATACTTCCGTTAATATTGAAGATAATAGAAAAACGTATATAATAACATTTAAATGGAAATTAAATTTTCAATAAGATTTTTTCTATAAAAGTATTCGATCCGTCGTATAATAACGGTGATATTACGAAAGTCCAGATTTCTCACCTCTAAACCGCACCCAGTTATTTTCCTTCCACATGTCCAATTTCTCCAATTAACGATGTTCATATTCAGTTTTACATAAAACCTTTTAATATTGAATTCGGTCAAGATCAAACCAAAATTGCTACTCGTAGAGGGTTAGTAGCAGCATATGGATACAGTTTCGAACGGACAATATTTTCATCATCTTCTGTGTAGGGTCCATGATCATTTGAAGCCATTTTTCGAATAACGCCCCATGAATACAACCTCAATTAATGGCCTGAATGAAGTCAAACCTCAGCTCCTTTTGTACACTACTCGAATCTCAATAACATACACAATAGGCGCCACCAATGGACTTCAATATCATCACCCACCTGTTTTAGCTAAAAACTCCAATATTGGATATTATACACGGATCAGGGGGCCCATTGAAAATTTCAAAAGTCCGTCACGCAGGGGTTGCGTAAACTAAGCAGATTTCCCATGTGAAGTTATACAATAGAGAAATCTGCATACTGGTAACACAACACCACCGTGAGTAAATACAAACGGTAATGAGAAATCTTTCAGTTAATTTTAATAAACTCCCAACGGAAACGGCTTCTGAATTGTAAACACATAGGTCTGCCAACCACTCAGAGCTGAACAGATAGATAGACATATTCTTCACCGGAAAGAAAAATAATTACTGATAAACATCTGAATATAAAACAATAAATTTACTATATCTAGCACTGTAGTTTATAATGAATCAGAATAATTTATATTTTGATTACTCAAATGTTAGTAGTCCAAGAACTAAAGAAGCGGGGGGGGGGGGCGGATGAACAGAACTTATTTGCATAAATCTCACAAAGTAAAAGCTGAACCGACAAGAAAGGTTAGAAGAAGCTTCCACCAGAGTCGAACAGTTACGGAAACGGCCGAACTAATCTGAACAACACCCGATCACATGTCCCACACACTTAATAAAAATACAAATATCTCTGTTAATATTAAAGATAGAAAATAATTGTATATAACAATATTTATAGTTAATTTAATTTTCAATAAGATTTTTTTATACAATTTTTTGATCCGATGCATAATAACGGGGATATTTCGAAAATCCCCCCTCTAAACCCTCCTTCCCTCTGGTCCGATTTCAGCCATTAACGAACTTGATCTTTCTTTTTACATAAAACGGTTAAATATCGAGTTTGGCAACGATCAAACGATAATTGCGACTGCTAGAGCGGTAACAGACAAATATATATAAATATATATATATATAGATATATATATATATATATATATATTTATATATTTGCTTACCACATTTTCGTTATCTCCTGGGTAGGATCGATGGGCATTTGAAGAATAATTTCGAAAATATCGTCATTAGTATGACCTCAATAGCTAAGGGAAATCTGCTAAAAGATATTACGGGCTGAGGAATGACCTGATTAAATATGATTCATTAGAATCAGACCATTATTGATCCAAAATCAGTATAAAGGTCTTACCCGCAAGAGGTTTCTCCCTTGAGAAAATAAATATTAAAAAAAAAATGTCTGCTTTAATTAATTTTCAGAGAGAGAAGGGAAGAAAATAATTAAAAATATACCTGAGCGACTCCATGCAAAAGAGTTTCAATTACTTCCACGACTCTTCTTCTTTTCTTTAACTTTTTTTTTTCGTTTCCTCTAAAATGAGATCCATCTCCTTTGGTTGTCAATGTTGTCAGGGGGAAAACATCATCCGAGTCATTACTTTTCCTCAATCCAATCCGGTTTAAAAATCTTTAAACTATTCATTCCCAGCCTGTGAAAAATGAATTTCTTTTTTAGTATGTTTGCTCTGGAGGATTCCTTCGAGAGTTCTCTCTCCCCTCTCAGGGCAAATGATTATCCGGATCGATGATCCTTTCCATTGTGTCGAGTTTCTTTTCCTTATTTCTTCTGGGGAAATCAAGTTTTCGAAAATTGCGGATTCTTCCTTTAGAAGTGTTCATCCATAATATAATAGCCCAATCTACCGTAAGTGATTTATTTCACTGAAAGAATATACAATCTCCGTTTTTCTCTATACGAAATTCCGAAGAATGAAGAAAATACTATTCAATACCTACTTTGGCTCTATAGGACTGTAGACGTTATAAGGAACAGTATAATTACGAATAAAAAAAAAATTGATTTACATTTGGGCAATGGATTTCTTTATTAATGTAAATAAATAAATATGCATACAATATATAAATATATAAGAAGATTTATAAGCATACACAACTAAACGTTGATTTATTTAAACACAATTTAAACATCCTGAACTTTGATATTTGTTATCAATATCCTGTAAAAATTTCCTGTAATGTCCATCGATCCTACCTGGGAGATTACGAAAAAGAGGTCCGTTAAAAATGTTTTATATATATATATATATATATATATATATATATATATATATATATATATAGACGTATATGTATATATTTGCCTGTTAACGCTCTAGCGGTCGTAACTTTTGTTTGATCGTTACCAAACTCGATATTTAAACGTTTTTTGCAAAAATAAAAATAAAATTCGTTAATGGCTGAAATCTAACGGGGTGAGGGGGGGGTGTTAAAGGGGGATTCAAAAATTCTTAATATCCCCTTTATTAATTGTATAGAATCAATATTTTTGCAAATATAATGTTCCATAAATGTTGTCATGTACTTTTTTTCACTATCATTAATATTAACCGAAATATTTGCATTTTTTAGTTTTTGGCCTTCGGTAAACCTCCCCTCACCCCCCACTCCTACTCATGCTATATTAATAATAAGCTGTTTTATTATGAAGCACTTTTTTTGCTCACTGAACCTTTTTATTTTGGGATAAATGGATATACGTGTCGCACGTGGGAAATCTGCTTAGTTAACGTAGCCCCTGCGTGACAGACTTCTTGCCAAGCAGAATTCTACCAAGGATTTCTCTAGGCAGATTCTACGCTTTGACGGTAAATTGAAATCTCTTTTAATTGTATGATAAACAACTTTTGTTGAACCAGACAATCGGTATTTTATAATTCAATGATTTCATGACAATACAAGACCTTGTTCCTATAATTGGAATGCCACCAAAATTTTAGCCTTTGTGATGAAAATCATGAGCAACATTTTTTTTTTGGGCCCCGCAAATCCCAAAAATTTATAAAACCATTACGTAAATATTTAGAGAAAGAGGAAGTAGAAAACGTATAGGGACAGCAATCTGTTGCTTGTGGGTCCGTTAAACAATAAACATGTCCCTCAAATTGCGTTTATAGAATATTCAATACGAGGCCTTCTGTAGGCCATTCTGGCTCAATCAAACTAATAATAATTTCATATTATTCATTGGCCCATTACTTTCCTTTTATCGTTTGAATTATCGCAGACGTTCTCGTGAATTATTGAACAATAGCCCAATGTGTCCTTGCATTTCAGTTACAAAGGAATAATGTTTGCAAGCACACAGACACAAACACACGCCTGTTGGGGATACACAGATACACTGAATTGGGGGGTGGGGGGGGGGGTGGACTGTTTACAGGGGGTTAAAATCGAAAATTCGAAATATCTCATCAAAGTCAATCATGTTGAAAATATAGTTTTCTTCTTCTCTGAGTGCCACGAAAATCTTTGCGAAGGCGCCCGTCAAATTCTTCTGTCAATTGCAGCACTTTAGAGATCTAAATTTTGATTCCCTGTTCATTGTCTAATATTTCGAAACCTCAAGTGTTTCATTCTTTCTATTCCTATCTTTCTCCCTTCGACCTTTTCTTCCAGAATAAAGCGCTGGAATACATAACGTTTTCCTCTCATAATATGTCCTAAGTAAGTGAGTATTAAGCATTCACCTTGTAGTGAGTTTTAGGGGAGAATAGCCTGCAGGTTTTACTTTTATTCTTTCCCTTTGACATTTTGTATCTTAAACTTGTTTGTTAGTGGTTTAGCTCGTTCTGTGTACCTTACAGGGATCTTTACTCATTTATTATCTATATTATTTTTAGTTATGCATATTTGTGCATTCATATTAGTACAACTTTTATTTTATTATTTAGGCATCTATGCTTTATTTTTGTGTTAAAATATACATATTATGATGTACTTTTTTGTGTGGTTATATTTTTTTTTCCCAAAATATTGTTTGTCAAGAAGATAAATATATTTTTCTAGGTATGCCAATATTTTTTACGCTTTATACTTCTATTTGGAATATACTTTATTGAATTGTTGAATATATCTTTCAAATATTTGATGTTTTAATGCTAAATCATATTTTATATAATACATGTATGACATGAATTAGAGCTTGTTATAGCTTTTTCATTTTACACTTTTATTAGTTAGCTTAGGAGAAATGAATTATTATTTGATATATATATATATATATATATATATATATATATATATATATATATATATATATATATATATCAGTGTTACTAAGATATAAAATAGATAATTTCACTTCAAAGTGAACTATAATTCTAATAAGATGTTGCAAAATGTGTCCCAAGTAAGATATTTTTTTACGTTGCATTACTTCCTTAAGTTCGCGATCTTCTAATTGTACTCTACGAAGGACTCCTTCATTTCTTATGTGATCTACCCACGACACTCTTAGCAGACTTCGGTGACACCGCATCTTGGAAGTTGCCAATTTATTTAATGAGTTTGCTTTTAATACCCGTGTCTCTACGCCATACAAAAGAACTGATGGAACGTAACATTTTTGAGTTCTGTATCTTAGTTTTGAGTTTAGATTCTTATTTTTGTGGAATTATCTAAGCTTAACGAAGCTTGCTCTTGATTACTCTATTTTACATCTTATCTCTAGTTCTAGGTCCCAATAACAATATATATCCTAGATATTTAAATTGCTTTACTTATTCTAGTCATTCATCAGTATTTTTATAGGGATCTTTGTCCTTACATCTTTGTACTTGGTTTTTTTATGTTAATTTTCAGAACTTATACTTATGTATTTCATTCGCATGATCCAACAATTTTTAAGATCGTTTGCATTGTATGAGATTAGTATAGTATCTATCATCTACATATCTAATATCGATATTGGGTATACTGTTGATTTTAATGACTATAGGTCTCTTTCCGAATAAAACATCGGACAACATTGGAGACAACGTGCAGCCCTGAATAACCCCTTATTTACATCAAATTATTCCGTTATTGAAAAAAATTCCTCTATCGAATATCGGATTCTGTTTCCAGTACAAATTGCTAATCAATCATTTATCTTTACCATATAGGTACTATAATAGAAGATCGTGGTTCACATTAACGAAAGCCTTTTCATAATCGATAAAACCCATAAAAACATCCATTCTGTGGTCTCGACCATTTTGTTTGAAAGTTTGTATGCTGAATATTGATTCTCTTGTTCCAAAACCATTTTTACACACAAACTGACTGTATGCCTCGCCTCGTTAAGGATTTGATTACTTGTGCCTTTAATAAGTTGTGTTTCATCGCGGTCCCTCCTATAAGCTATTAGATTAATTTCAACAATTATATCAATTCTTGATTATTCAATCATTACTATCCGTCCTTCAAGAATTCTCGATCAATACAAATGTATATTTCATACCACTTTCCAGAATGGTTCAAAATAATACATATATATATATATATATATATATATATATATATTTATATACATAATATGTAGCCATTCACACAAACAAAATACCATACAGAAAAAATGATTCTTTCGTACCCAGAGACATAATAACAAAAAGTTATCCTATCTGAGATGAGTTATTCTTGGATGACTTACTTTCATTTCACGGTTCCATACTATATGAGTGATATTGAATTGGCCAGGAGGTGCGGGATAGACATCCGGGAATCTTTTAAATAAAAAGCCAATCCCTTACGGGATACATCTTTTTTTTGTGAGAGATTGACTTCTTATTTTGAAGATACCAATACATTTGGGGCTCAGGTTAGCCATGCGAGTTAAAGCTTTGACCTTTATCTCACATGGTAAACCTAGTGTGGCGAGTTCGATTCTTGCCTGGGCAAAGGAAATTATTTAGTGACGAAATTCATTAAATAACGTCCTAAAATCCCACCATGGCTAGAAAAGGGTGGTAACCTGTAGATAACCCGTCCCGATTAGCCTAAGTTGCAAAAAGTGGACGTTAATAAATAATAATAATAATACATTAGGGATATTTTGAATCGAACTATATGTGTTTGTGTGTGAAATATATGTAAAGCAACAACAATATAAACTTCCTCCTCTAACCTCTAAGGGTGGGTCTCCTTATTTTCCTAGTGATTTGTAGGATAAAATGCTTATTATTTTTCAATTGAGGTTATTGCGCTTTGGTAAGTTAGTATGAACAAGACAAACCGATTAAGTACATTCGGTTTTTGAACGTGGTTGAACAAGTAACTAGTAGAGAATTGATTTAATTTTCATTCCAGTGACTTCATTAGTATGTCTGTGTCAAACCTTATTTACTGTTGGGATTTGATTCCCAGATAACTTATTTTCTCATCTGGGCCTACAAGTGGAGCTAAGGTTCATACATCAGTTGATATTTGAGGCTGAATTAGGTGATTCAAAATGCAATCAGCCGATACTCTACACCCTTGTTGAAACAGTCAGTTGACCTGATCACCTTGGGAAACACCCATTACTCGTTATTTTTTATTCGTATCTAAAGGTAAGATAATGATTTGCAAGTGGCAATCAAATCGGTCCCTTCTAGCGTGTGGATAATTTAACTGTGAATTGGCGTCGGTTATGTTCTGAAATTCGAAGACTTTCCGCACCCTAGTGGCCGCCTGGCTCAACCATTCATTCCTTGACAGACTTCAGTTGTGAGAGGTCAGTTATTGAATTGACAGTGCCCACCCTTGGCGAGGTTGTTGGACCTTCTCTCCTTCTCCTATTTTTCGTTCAAATCATATTAGTTACATGACACTCCGATTAATATACCTAGTTTTATTTCCTTCTCAAGTCAAGGAGTTTCTGATTGGTTCACGTCCCACGTTGTCAAACACATACATATATATAAACAGCCTTGAGTACTGATGGATCTGTGCGACATGTACTCTAGGAACAAAGGTTGAAAGGTTTGAGAGTAAGGTTCTGGTTGGTTGGAGCAATAATAGGGCCAAAGTGTGATCGTGTCTTTAGATTCTATAGAAGGAAAACAACAGAAGAATAAACGTTGATTATTATGGCTCATTTGGATTCCGAAATTAAGCACACAACCTTAGTGTTTTTATCACTGCACAATTTATTTATTATTATAAATTATTCTTTATTAACAACTCACGATATGCATTGATAACTTCACTTCTTATTGGACTTTATAAGATCACGCGAATCACTGAAGTTCACAAAAACACGGCACTGCTTTGATCTTTACAAAAATACGGCACTACACTGATCTTCATATAAACAACACAAGTAGCACTGCTCACTAAAGCTACACTGAACGCACTTATATTCACTAGTAAGAAAACTGAGAACTGATTGTCGAGCGAGCTGGGCCGCTTTATAGATGGGTGGCGAGAAAGAAAAAGGGTTCAAACTGGCCTAGATCCCAGACTTGCGTCGCCGAGAACATTCCTGGCGCCATCGCTCCTGACGGATATCCTGGTTGCCATGATTTACTTCGTATTTCTTAAATACGTCATTGACTCTGCGTAATTTTTCAAGTACACAGTTTTCGTAATAATATTATATTTGAAACGAGATCGATTTTGCATGATATGAAAGCTAGCAGGTTACAATGGGCTGGGCATGTGGTAAGAAGCAACCCAACCGACTTCCTATGCGGGACAACGTGCGCTGCAGTGTCGCAAGGGAGGCCGGAGATGAGTTGGCAGCATGAAGATGTATGCTACAGTGTTCCACATATTGGACTGGAATGCCAAGGTTTGTAAAGTATAATAAGCCAGCAAAACATCATTCAAACTCAGAAATTTAAGATTTAATAAAGTACAGAAATTGTCTAAACTATGATAAAAATAACGAAATTGACACAATTGCGAATGTGGCAATTGATCATAATAATACATTAAGGTCCTGAAAATAAGCTCACGAACAGGAATTATTTCTACAGTGCTATAGGTGCTATTTTAATGGTCATTATTCTCTGGGATGTATATTCCACGGAATGTTAGGCATGAAAGGGTTGGCTGGTTTTCCCGCCTACTCGAATCCCGCGGGCAAAATTAGGGGAGGAAAGATTTACGACTGATAAGGGAGAAATTTGTGGCGAATGCTCCTTAGGATTCTACCTTTCCCTCCCTCGAGAGTACCCTACCAATGGCCAAAATTATAAGGTGAGTTCTCTCCAGAAATGCTGAATATATATTTCCTCTAGGGTTAGTTTATGTAGCTTGGGAAAAAAAAAGATAACGTTAGCCATAACCGATTGTGAACGCTTTACAGCAAATATACGAGAAAATAATAGCTTTGATATATTTTGTAATCAATAAATTATTATATTAAATATTATTTTTATCCAATGGAGTTTGTAGAAAAAGGAAGCCTACATACCTCAAGTAGAGTGTTTATTACTTTAAATTGGTCCTCTACTACGGGCATTTTATAATTTATTACGTGTGTTTCAGAATAGGAAAAAAGATTCTTGGGCATTAAGGTCTAACTTAATTCTCTTTATTATTTTCAATAGGCAAATAAATAGTCCATCGATCTACCAAGAAGATGACGAACATGAGGTTAGTGGATATATATATAAATATATATATATATATATATATATATATATATATATATATATATATTCTGACAATGCTCCAGCACAATGCTCGGTCGCAATTTTTCTTTAACCGTTACCAAACTCGATATTTAAACGTATTAATTAAAGTTTAAGTTAGTTAACTGCTGAAATCTGACCTGTAGGAGGGGAGGTATAGATGTTGAATTTCGAAAATTCAAAATATCTCCGTTATTATGTATCAAATCTGTATAGAATCAATCTAATTGAGAAAGTAGTATCCCATAATTGTTTTTAATTACATGGTTTCTCTATTGAGAATTAACGGAGATATTTGCATAGTTTAGTTCTCTGCCCCAGTTCAGTAAACCACTCCTACTAATTTCAGATAAACAGTAAGCTGTTACATTGTGAGATATATACAAATATGTTATGTGATGGCATCATCCGTTATGCTTTTTTCATAATTTATTCAAAATATTTATTTCATTTATACTGTACCCGATACATTTTTTTCATAACTCAAGTATCGAGCGAGTTATTCATTCTTTCTTATTTTCTGCCTTCAGAGTCACCGCTGCCCCCCCCCACCTTCTACTCATCGGTTTTTTACATATAAATAGAGAATATTTGGTGTGATGAGATCACAAGCATGTTTTACCGGGATATGGGAAATGTGATTAATTTATGCAGCCCCTGCTTAATGGACGTTTTTAGCAGATTTCCCTTAAGGCAAATCAGCTATTGAGGTCGTACTCATGACGCAATTTAAGAATTTTTTCTTCAAATGTCCATCGATCCTACCTAGTAGATGACGAAAATGAGGTCCATTCAAAACTGTATATATATACATATATATATATATATATATATATATATATATATATATATATTTGTCTGTTTCCACTCAAGCGGTCGCAATGTTTGACTTATCGTTACCAAACTTGATATACAATCATTTTATACAAAAAGAAAGATAAAGTTCGTTAACGGCTGAAATCGGACTAGGGGGAGGGGGTGTTTGGAGTTATTATGCGTCGGATCAAAATATTGTATAGAACCAATCTTATTGCAAATGTAATGTTCTATAAATGTTGTTTTGTACATTTTTTCACTGTCTTGATTTTTAACTGAGATATTTGCATTTTATAGTTTTCGGTCTTCAGTAAAACACACTCCTACTCATCTCATATTAACAATATTCTAGTATATTATGAAAATCTTAATTTGAAGCTTAAATACTAAATATTGTTCTCATTGAATTTTTAAGTTTTGAGATAAATGCAAATACGTGGCGCACGTATTAAATCTGCTTAGTTAACGCAGCCTCTGCGTGACGGACTTTTAGTTATGTCAGACAGAACAGAAGATAATGCCGTTCTGTAAAACGTAATTTTTCATGATAATTTACTTCTTACAAGGAAGTGAAAATAAACTTGTATGGTTTATAGTATGTTTTGAATGATAATACGTCTAGTGAATGCTGACTCAAGCGTATTAGATAAAACATAGAGAAAACATAAAAAATGGTTACCCCCACTTACCCCTAAAAATCAATAACTCAATAAAAAACAATAGATTACCATATGGTAGCTAACGAGTATATTTTCCCAGTGGTGTAGAAATAAATAGGCTAGTGCCCGATAGCTTTTAGTTGATACGGAATATGGCAGGGTTGACAATTATTTCATCCAAGTGAGTTTGACATAGATAACACCATGTCAGGGGGTTCCATGAAAAGGACAACTGTCAGCAAGCTCTAGTAAATGCAAATGCAAAATGAGCAGTAGCGAATACATTAACACTATGATAGTTTAATGCTTCTAGCTACTGTTGCTGGGATACAAGTGTTTCTATTATTTTTTTTTTATTTTTAATTCTTTTAATTATAAAATGGCTGAGATTGGGACTGCATAATTAGTAGGTCTTCTTATATTCTTTCTCCCCGGATCTGTAACATTATTTTTCGAACGTTTCGAAAATTAGATAAATATTTATTATTTTGAGACAAATATGCTCACATGTATTCTTATTTTATCAGCAATGTATTTCATATATTTAGTTGAGTTCGATAATGATTTTAGCAGATTTCCCTTCAGGGAAATCAGCTATTTAGGTCGTTCTCCTGAAGCGATTTTCAAACATGTTCTTCAAATGTCCTTCGACCCTACCTAGCTGTTAACAAAAATGAGGACCGTTCAAAATTATATATATATATATATATATATATATATATATATATATATAAACACATATATGTCTGTTAACGGCCCAGTGGTCGCAATTTTTGTTTGATCGTTACCAAACTCGATATTTAGTCGTTTTATGTAAAAAAAAAGATCAAGTTCATCAACGGCTGAAATCGGACCAGTGGGAGGGGGGGGTTTAGAGGGGAGGATTTTCGAAAATTCGAAATATCTCCGTTACTATAAGTCAGATCGAAAAATTGTACAGAATCAATCTTATTACAATTTAAATTTTCTATGAATATTATTATATACATTTATTCTCTATCTTGAATATTAACCGAGATATTTCCAATTTTATAAATCTGGGCGGCTAACGGACGAAGTGGCTTTCCCACCAAAAGCTAGTTCGGCCGTTTCATTAACTGTTCGGCTCTCGTGAAATTTCTCTATTGTCAAATTTAACGTGGGAAATCTGCTTAGTTTATGCAGTTCCTGTTTGACGGAGTTTTGAACTTTTTTAACAAACTTCAGGAGGCCACATGACTTCCTTGTACTCCTTCTTGAATTAAATATACATAAAGCTTTACTGCACTTTTTTCGCCTCCGTTCCAGCATCGCAGCATTAAATGTTGTAGAAAATATTTTTTCTCTCCCAGCAGTATTCTAATGCTAGTAGTTTTGTGTTACGAGAGAAACGTACACGTCACTCCGAAAATGGCCAAAATGAGTTCTGGGAACTTGAAATCTGAAAAGACCGGCACGCTGAGACTGTGTTAGCTATGCGGATTTCTCACGTACTTCAAGTATTTGCATTTATATTAAAAATTAAAAGTTCAATGACAACAATATTTGGTATTTACAAATAATGTAAATATTTACAATATTTGTAAATATCAAATATTGTAAAGTACTTCATGGTATGACAGCCTGTTTTTAATATGGCATGAGTAGGAGTGGGGTTATATAACTTCATTTGTTTTGCAATACGATTTGTTCCATACACTCTTTCAATCCAACGTATAATAACGAATAATTGAAATCCCATCCTCGCCCTTGTCCGATTTCATGTATTAAGGAACTCACGATTTATTTTTACATAACACGTTTAAATATCGAGTTTTGTAACGATTAAACAAAAATTACGACCTCTAGAGCGTTAATAGACAAAGATATCTATCTACCTATCTCTCTCTCTCTATATATATATATATATATATATATATATATATATATATATATATATATATATTATTTTTAACGGAACTCATTTTCGTCATCTCCTACATAGGATCGATGGAAAATGGAGGAGATTTTTCTAAAATTCTAAAATCGCGCATGAGTATAACCTCAGTAGCTGAGTTCCCTTAAGGGAAATCTGCTAAAACTGAAGTTTTTCTCTATCACAATACTTCTTCCTTTCCTAGGAATTAAAAGGAAAATCGTGTACATTAAGTTCAATTTTAAAAATATTAGGTATTAGTAAAAAATACTTCATATTTTTAAAATTACAAACATACTTTAAAATATTGATTTCATTACAACAAGATGAAACCCTCTCTGTGTGTGGAACACATATGCGGGTGTACAATGTGGTTATGGGCTTACCCACATAATAACATCCTTGTTCCATTATAGCCCTAGATAGGGGTTATAATAATAATAATAACAATATCATTTACAAACTGTATTAACATTTTAGGGTTCAACTTATCCTACAAGTCCAACAATATTACGACTTCCAGCAATTTTACATGTATTCAGTTTCATTTTCTAAAGATTTACACAGTTTTAAGTATACGGTGAATGTTATAAGAAGCAGTAATCTCAAAATGTTTTCGTTTAAAGCGTGTTTGGAAAAATGACCTGTCTACCAGTTCGTCTTCAGTGAAGAAGTTATGAACTTTTTGTCTAAGTAAATAGATAAGTAAATATTATTGCTATGGATTAGGGTGAAGTTATATTCACGATGAACGCACATTCAGTGGCGGTTCGCGTATAGGCACTGTGGAACTGCAGCATCCCCAATTTCTACTTGATATTATCTATAACATTTAATATAATGAGCCTTTTTTCTTTATACTTGTATAATACATAATCCTTAAGCTTTATTCAGTAACCATCCCCCAGTTTATGAAAACAGATACAACAACCTTTGTACGAAACTGTGCGCTTCACAGTTCCAGCTGCGAGGTGTTTGACTGTTGGCACACAGGAAGCTCCAGGCGAGGCTGCAAGGGAGAGAGAGCACTGTCGTTCCCGCAGTGCCGACCCTGGCGTGCTAATGCTAAACATTTTCTGGAGCAGCAACCCCACTAATTTTAGCTACGAGCCACTGCGCATTGATACGATATTTTATTTTGAGTTAGAGAGGTTTATCTTTATTTGAGAGAATTTGAAATGTAGTCTATTTTTCCTCTAAAAAATTGTTTATTGCATTGTTCGTTCAGGGAAAATTTAACATAGTAAGTGCTCAAAGACAGAGATTAGCACATATTTGAATATAATAACACAAATTATTAGAAACAATTTATAAAAGCAAAAACAAAATATGGATGCGGCATCTACAGGTTTACAGCCCTTTTCTGGCCAGAGTGAAAGTAAGGATTTTATTTAATGAGTCCATCACTAAATTATTATTTAATATTTAGAGTATATTTATTCTCCCAGAGAATGACCATTGGCTGAAGTATTATCTCTAATTTAAAAAAGGTTATTTATTATTATTATTTTTAAAAATTTAAAACCTATTTTGGTTTTTACCAAATTTCACTTAAACATAATATGTTCATGGATAAACTCGTTTAAAAAAGATTTCTGTTATAGAACAAAAAAATACTTTATATTATTTCAATGCAAATTCCTAAATTTGTCATTTTAGCAGATTTCTGTCTGTTAACGCTCTAGCGGCCGCAATTTTTGTTTAATCGTTACCACACTCAATATTTGAACGTTTTATGTGAAAGTAAAGACCAAGTTTGTTAATGACTGAAATCGGGCAAGTGGGGATTTAGAGGGGGAATTTTGAAAATTCGAAATATCTACGTTATTATACATGAGATAAAAAAGGGTGTATAACCAATTATATTGCATCAATTATGTTGTATAAATGTTGTTATATACGTTTTTTTTCACTGAAATGATTATTAACCCGTTGGTGGGATCGTTGATTTTCTTTACTATGTGGAGGATCGTCCGCCTCAGAGACGGGCATGTAAATAGGCCATGTGGAGGATCCTCCGCCTCACAGGCGAGAAATCCTAATTCTTAATACTTCATGTTTTTTTTTCTTCTATTTTACCATTAAAATAATAAGAAATGGGATTTAAAAAGTAGAAAGCATAAATTATTTAAAATGTTTAACAACATTTTCTCTCCGTCTAAATGTTTAACAGATTCTCCGTCTATTAGACGGAAAAAACTTTCCGTTTCATGGGATTCTCCGTCTGACAGACGGGAAAAACTTTGCGTTACATGGGATTCTCCGTCTGACTGACGGATAACTAATTCGTACTTTAAGGGATCCTCAGCCTGACAGACGGGGTACATATTGAAAAAAAAATCACTTGCCTTGATTTGAAGCGAAATCCCAGACGAATGATACTTCTCCGTTGAGTGGCAGGAAGCAACTGAAGCACACGTGGTCGGAAAAATGGTAGAATAAATAGAGTGACATCTAGGGGAAAAATGGTAAACCATACCCGCCTGAGAGGCGGTTGATCCCACCAACGGGTTAACCAAGAATTTGCATTTTTTTTTTTTCAGCTTTCAGTAAACTTCCACACCTACTCACGTTATATAACCAATACGCTGTTATAATATGAATCACTTTTCTTCGAAGCTTAAATACTGAATATTGTCTTCAAGAGACCTTTTTGGCTGTAATTGAACCAGGAATAGTACGGGTTTAGAGGAGGGGATGCGAAAATTCAAAATATTCCCGATAAAATGACTCAGATCGTAAAATTTTGTAGAGCCAAATATGTTAAACTATTGATGGCCTACGATTGTTGTTTTATGTCATTTTCCATGAATTATGTATTAAGCGAGTTATTCAAGCTTTCTTGTTTTCAACCTTCAGTAACACCTCCCTCCCCACCCTTTCAGCTCATCGGGTTTTTACAGAAAAATAGAGAATTCTTGGTGAGAGAAGATCACAAATGTATTGTGGCTCGTGGGAAATCTGCTTAGTTTACGCAGCCCCTGCGCGACGGGCTTTAACCATATACTAAAAGGTTAGTCGGCTTCACCTAACCTTAGCTTCACTTATAACTAACAGCCACGAACTGCATGTAAATCACCACTATTTTGACACGTCACCATACCAAGTAAATAAATATAATATACAACTGTACATTAAATTGAGCCTCCCTAAGTGGGGAGTGGATTAAAAGACAACCAAATATCAAATTGGGAATATCTCTGTTTGTTTATATTCACTAAAAATATAATTTTAAGTGGAGGCATTTTTTATGAAAAATGAACATATATCTTGCAAATTAAACATTTTTTTTTTTAATATGAGACCCTCTCCCAATATTTCCTTCTTCTATGATATGATATATGTATTACATCTAGAATAGATTTTTCATTTGTAACAATAAGGAAATTACTTTCTCCACGCCCCAATTGTGAAAATGTATTCTATTATACAGAGTGTTTGGTAAGTAGGTAGACAAACTTCTACGGGTGTTTCTACACCTCAAAAGGAACAAAACTATTCATATGATGTATGTTCCTAATACTAATAGTATTGGAAGGAAATCGATTTTCCAATGTACCTATGTTTTATTACACAAATTCAGCTGTAGCAGATACATTATTGCTGTTGGATTTTTTCTGGTTATGTCATTTTGAAGGGCATTAATTTCTCTTTAAAATTCGGTTGTGTTTTTGTTGTTTTTTTTGCATTTGCGAATAAGGTTTTACAAATAGTTTTAACAGAATCTGAAAATAAAAAAAATAAAATTAATTTAGAAAAAAACATAATTTTGAAATCTCAAAAACCATTCTCGGAATCAACTTAGAACTTTTAGATTTTAAAGGAAACTTCTTCAATGTGCTTCCTAACCATACAATCCTATTCCACAAGACTTAAACAAGTGTTGGAGAGCAGCAAATTAATTTTAAAACAACGGTCATTCTATTTCTTCTTTCTTATTGTTGCTCCAAACTAATTGGTAAAGAACAAGAAATCATTTTCTATTATTATTTAAAATTATTTTAGCTTCAAGTGCATTTTTGAATGCATTCTTTTACAAAAACAAATCGAATTTCAAGAAACAGACAATAAATACTTAAATTCCTCCATTTCGGTTCCTTAATTCTGTAGTGGTAATGCCTAACTTTAACTCTTCCTTAATGGTCAATGATGCTCCATTAATCCGAATTAATAAATCTCTGGGGCTCAGGTTACCCGTGTGAGTTAAAGCGTTGGACTTAATACCACACGGTAAACCTAGAGTGGCGAGTCCTAAGTCTCAGCCTAGCTAAAAAAATCCGTCACGCAGGGGCTGCTAAGCTAGGCAGATTTTCCGCGTGAAGTTTAACAATAGATAAATCTACATACCCGTAACAAACACCAACATGAATATTAAGTAAATAAATACAAGTGATAATAAGAAACCTCCCGACGGAAAGCATCTGAAATGTAAACAACAACATGTAACAAACCCCTTAAGGGAAACCTGCTAAAAGGGTGGTAACCTGTAGATAACTCGTCCCAATTAGTCTTAGTTGCAAAAAGACCACGTTAATAAATAATTTAATTTAATAAATCTCTCATTTGTTGTCTCTACTTCATAAACAAATTCTTCCATTCTTTCCCAAACAAAATAATCCATGAGAGTTAAGTCCGGCGATCTAGCTAGCTAATTGATTGGCACACTTCTTCCAATCCACCCTCCAGCACCGACTCAATTCAGAAATTTCCTAATAGTGAGTCTGTTATTTTCTTCGAAACCATTGGTTTGGAAAATTAATCCAAAAGTTCTGGAGAAATATTTTCCAAAAGTCCCGGTAAGACATCTTCTAGACATTCTACGTAAAATGTCTCAATTTAAAGTGTCCCAGAGTCCAATCAATTTTATGCCAGTGATAAACTAAATCATTTTTATTAAGATGTTTGCCACTTCTTGGAGGGTTTTCACTGAGGTCTGCCGAGATATGTAGTTTGTTGGAATTTGTTATTCCTTCCCGTGTAAATTTTGACTAATCGGTGAATAATATGCTTTCCAGAAAAAGTTCATCACGAAAATCGATTTTTATCCAATTATTATTAGTAGTATCTCCTATTAGTATTAGGAACATACATCACATGGACAATTTTATCCCATTTCAAGAGTAGAGGTTTGTCTATCTAGTTACTAAACACCCTGTATATGTGTTAAGAATTATTTTTTTTTTTTTGTGAATAGCAATTGATCTACATCTATTGAACTTAATCGTATGCAACAGAGAATTTGATCTTAGAGTTTAACTTGGAAACTATTCTGTTTAAGTAATGCCGTTTGTGAGTAGAAGTTTCGGATTAATTTCAATTTTCTTTATCATTTTTTTACCTAATAATAATATTGGAAATATCGTTAAGACCTAACCATATAAGAATTACCTAATATTGTTCTTTCCTTATCATGGAATTAATTTTTTCGGTGGGATGAGGACTTGGTTTTTAATTGTCTCAATAACTGTACTTTTGTTATTGTTTCTTCAAAGAATTTTTGGAAAGCACTTGTGTCGTTAAAAAAATCCATTTTAAATGATCATTATTACTCTCTTACATACAATAATACTACTCGTTTTGTACAGCTAAATATGTATAATCCAATCCAATAATCACTAATAATGTGTTATGTTGTAAAATAATTGGTTGATGCTCGTTAGAAATTCTCCTGAAAAGGCATCAGAATATTTAAAACCGATAGAATAGAGCGAAGTAAAAGTTCACTTTTTTTCACGTTGTACTTTAAAGCGTGAAGTAATATTAGTTTAGTGGCCTAGTATTTCAACCAACAGCAAACTATGATAAATGTTTAATTCCTTCCGTCACTAAGGACCTATTTTCTGTTTATCTTGGTAAGCGTTATTGAGGCTCCCGTCAATTCCATTAACAAACTCTGCTCGAGTGCTTGCTTCTATGAAAATACAATTTGTAGCTTAATGAAGTACAGTCGGTGAATGAAGAGAGTAAGAGAGAGAGAGAGAGAGAGAGAGAAGAGAGAGAGCATGGATCTGATAAGGACTTAAAGCACGAAGCAACCCCCCCCCCCTCGCTGTTGGGGGGGGGGCAGGGTGGAGCAGTATTTAAGCGGAGTGAACAGCGTCGGTGATTATCTCGACAATCTGGGTGTTCGTGATGTTTCCCGGAAGCCCTTAAACACGTCACGGAGATCCGCGGGCTCACTTGCTTGTTTCCAGATCTGAATACGAGTTCCATAGCAAACCCCATTAACTGGAAAATCTGTTGCCGACAAAAGGACTTTATCCGCTAAAGTTCTATGAATCACAAGAGAACAGTGCGAAACAAAAATTGGAAATGTGATACAATAAACCTCTCAACAGAGTTCTAAACATTGGGGACTTCATTTATTCCAAAGTTTTATTTGATCTGAATATAATATAGTTCAATGACTTCATCTCCAAGAATCTTAACCCATTGATCCAATACAGTTCAACCCAGTTATAACAACGAAGGTCTTTACAGCAGAATGAAAGTGGTGAAGAATTGAGTCAGCTGTAAATGGTGGGGGTTCCGCAGAGACCCTTGTATACTGAAGGAGAATATGATGATATGTATTTAGTGTATGTTGCAACATTCAAAAGATATAGTAAATAGTTGACGAAATGTCAGCTCAAAAACACAGACTTGTTCTTGCAAAATCTGTTAGAGCAGCTAATCTACAATGATATTTGTAACAATACTAACGACTTCTAATGCAACAGAGCTTTGATGTTGCATTAATACTTGCGTAGGTTCCCTTCACTTTCTGATCAGCATACAGGAATATTTTACCTTCGGATGTTTGTGGACTCTTTAAGTTGACGTATACAGCACCTTTTTTGCTTGAGCTCTTAACCGGTTTTGGCAAACATTTAAGACTTCACAATCTATGAACTCTACGATGGTCAAAGAGGTACCTGATACTTCTTGATGGCCTGCTTCCTCTCGCTGTTTTTCCTCCCAATTGTCATCTGGGGGGTGGGTGCTCCAATTCCGCCGATGACCATTGCTAAGCGGGTCGAAGAACAGCTACTGGGAGAAGCAAGCGGCTATGTCCCATTGATTTTGTGCCAGAGCCTGTCCTTGACTGGTATCCCCTCGATACCCAAGCCACACTCTTCCGGAGGCAACCCCCACCTACCAATCACTCTACGATAATCTACACCGCGGCTGGAAATTACATTCGGCAAATCCCTCAGGAAGGAAATTATCCACCGGGGCCTATAAACATTTTTTTTTTCCTAATGGCAATGGAACACGATATCTGACGCGAATTACGATACAGATGCCACGACTCACTCAAATGCCATTCTGACTGAATTATTAACGAGACAAGGTTCATTCTTGCTTCAATAGAACCTTATAGATATCACTCTCTAATTTAAAGTGGAGTTGATCTATATGTTCAACAAGATGTCAGTAGCTCAATGTCTGAACGATGATTGCTAGTATTTGGAAATATTATTCCGAATAGTAGAACTTCAAAACTAAATGAGTATAATTCATCATTGCTTCACATTGATGAATTCCACAAACTACAAGCTTATATCAAGCACATCTCATTCCGTTAGGAATATAGGAGAATGGGAAATAATACACAGAACTCATACATATATTATAATATCTTTCAAAGCTTATTAATTGCACAATACTTTTAATTTCTGGTATGAAGGAATATTAAACTCATGTATAATTAATAATCACATTTGATAAGCAATTTACATCCAGTCTTGATAAAAAAAACAAATTATATATACAGAAATGTGTCAGATTTTGCAAATGATTGAAAAGTTACTTTAAATAAAAAAAAATAATAACTTTTGCTATATGCATTTGCCGAAAAATCCAATAGGAAACGAAATGTTCCGATTTTTCATTTCAGGCTTCGCTTATAACCCCCTCTCCTACTCGTTCCTATTAATGTTGGCACGTGTTATTATAATGGGAGAGTTAATGCTAATTTACATACCGAATTTTGTGTTAAGTGTATCTTGTATGGATCAAGTTAGTTAATTCCTGATATCGGACAAGGGAAAGGAGGGATTCAAAGGAGGGGGATAGAAAATTCGAAACATCTCTATTCTTATGAGTCGGACCCAGTTTTTTATATTACTAACCACTTTGAGCTACTAAGGCTAATTAGGACGAAGTATATACCTATTCTAACCATAGTGGGGCAAAATATTTCGTTTAATGAGTTTTTTATTAAATAAATTCCTATACTCCAGGTAAGAATCGAAGTCACCACTCTCGGTTTACAGAGTAAGATTAAGACCACCGCCTAACTCACATTGCTAAAATGTGGCCTTACAATGTGTTGAAAATATAATGTGATTTCCATGTTGTTGTTTTTTTCAACAATTTCTTCTCAATCTCGAATAGATCATTCATGGATTTTTAGTTTTCAGCCCTCTGTAAACACCCATTCCTACTCAATTCATGCTAAGAACGAGCTAATATATCTTGAAACATCTTAAACCTACCTTAATATGAAATATTGTTTTCAGCTAACCTTTACTAAATGAGAGACATTCAAATATGTTCGATGTCACGTCTACAATAAATACTATTCTTATAAACATAAAATTAACGGTAGCACTCGGAGCAGGTGTTATGGAGGGCTAATATGAAAAAGAAATCAAATTATTTCCGTTATTCAAAGTCCGATCTAGAAATCCTATTTAATGAATTTTACTAATCATTTTATGTCCTAAACTAATTATATCCCTTCTCTAATTGAACACTAAGCGAGTTATTTGTATTTTAGAATATTTCCCTTGAGGGAAATCAGCTATTGAGGTTGTACTCATGACGCGATTTTAGAAATTTTTCTTCAAATGTACGTCGATCCTACCTAGTAGATGACGAAAATGAGATATTTAAAATTGTATATATATATATATATATATATATATATATATATATATATATATATGGTTAATATAAATGGTTGAAATCGGACGAGTTAGGGAGGGAGGGTTAAGAAGGGATTATTTTCGAAAATTCGAAATATCTCCGTTACTATACATCGGATCGAAAAACTGTATAGAATCAATCTTATTGCAAATTACATTTACTATAAATATTGTTCTATACATTTATCCTCTATCTTGAATATTAACCGAGATACTTGCATTTGTATTAAATGTGGGTGGGTAACGGGCGTGAGTTTCCCGCCAAAAGCTAGTTCGGCCGATTTCGTAACTCTCATGATATTTCTCAATTTTAATACTTCACGTGGGAAATCTGCTTAGTTAACGCAGCCCCTGCGTGACGGACTTTTTGGTTTTAAGGCTTTAGTTTACCTCCACTCCTACCAATGAGCTTTTACTTTTTAGCAATTGCATTACAAATCTCATGTCTGACTCAAATTTGACTGCGGTTACCTTATATTTTTCTTATTAGTTGATACATAGAAAAGCTAATTTATGGCGTGAACATCATTGTGTCATTCTAACACGTGGGAAACACGTGTGTGGCGGATTTGAATTTTATTTTATTAAATTGATATTTTTTTCAATTAATTTCTACCCAGTTAATAATACATGAAGAGAATTCATACAGAAATTATAAATCCTCTATCAACAAAAGGTAGAGATTAGTTTATATTTTATCTAATATTGACACTGATAGCTTTCATAGGGAGAATCGATTATTGATAGGGTAAACATTGTCAATAATAGATTGGAATCAATGGTTTGAACATTGACGGTAGGAGTTCTGCATGACATCTTAATTCGAACGTTAACCCTCGCCCACGTTGGTTCGGTATCAATCACTATTGCCGTAGGTCAGTCAGCATGGCTAGTTTTGGGTCAAATGTGCGTTAGGCAGGAGCTATTAATTTTGCTGGTTTCCCTATTTGCAGC
This sequence comes from Riptortus pedestris, assembly GCA_019009955.1. NCBI lineage: Eukaryota > Metazoa > Arthropoda > Insecta > Hemiptera > Alydidae > Riptortus > Riptortus pedestris. The sequence goes on along the minus strand of CM032231.1, from coordinate 81,097,438 downwards.
AATGAGCACGTCATCACAGCAGATTTCCCTTAAGGGAAATTCGAAAAAAATTCTACAAATGTCCATCGATCCTACCCAGGAGATGACGAAAATGAGGTCCGTTCGAAATTATATATATATATATATATATATATATATATATATATATATATATATATATATATATATTATATGTGTGTGTGTGTGTGTCTCTTAATGGGCTAGAGATCGCAATTTGTGTTTGATCGTAACCTAACTCGATATTTAAACGTTGTATGTAAAAAGACAGATCAAGTTCGTCAATGGCTGAAATCGGACCTAGGAGAGGGGGGGGGGGGTTTAGAGGGGAGGATTTTCGAAAATTCGAAATATCTCCGTTACTATACGTCGTATCGAAAACTTGTATAGAATGAATCTTATTGCAAATTAAATTTACTATAAATATTGTTTATACATTGATTCTCTCTCTTGAATATTAATCGAGATATTTGTATTTGCATTTTTATTAAATGTGGGCGGATAAATGTGGGCGGGGGACGAGAGTGAGTTTCCCGCCAAAAGCTAGTTCGTCCCTTTCCGTAACTGTTTGGCACTCGTATGGAGATTTGTCTATTGTATAACTTCACGTGGGAAATCTGCTTAGTTTACGCAACCCCTGTGTGACGGACCTTTTTCTATTTCTCCCCTAAATAGAAACAGACTAAACGAACAGGTCTCGGAATTCAGCTTGGAAATGACAGGTTGAAGGTCTACTATGTTCAGCTGTGATTATTAAAACATATGAGTGAATATCCATGTTAACAAGTATCGACATTGGATTGTTATTTGTCATCAATTGCATATTGTCCTTCGTTTCTATTTGTCTAATTCATTTATCATTATCCAATGTTTTCGGTTTTTAATTAATTCGTCGAACTATTTAGCCGCTTTTCCACTCAGTTCAATTCCAATATTACCAGAGTGCTCTTTAGTTCATGAAAAAAAAACAAAAACATGTTTCAGTAATTCTTACCATTTTCATTTCTTCGCTCAAAAAAAAAACGGAAAACAGTGAATAGAATGTTTTAGCAGATTTCAGAAATCAACTATTGCGGTAGTACTCAAGACTCGAATTTCAAAAAATATTCTGAAATATCTATCGAGCCTACTTAGAATATGACAAAATGACCTCAAACGGTCTCTTACCGCTAGTTGCTACAATTTTTGTTTAATTGTATCAAACTCTACATATAAGCGTTTCTTGTAAAACTAAAGATCGAGTTCGACAAATAAAATCGGAGTGGGAGGTGTATATATATATATATATATATATATATATATATATATATATATATATATATACAGTCTATGGTTTTATTCAAAATAACTATAATACTTTTTCCTAACATTATTTTATTGTTGTTCTAAAATATTCATTAAATAAAATCTCTAGCCCACTCTAACTAGAAATGGGTGGTTTCCTTTAAATAACCAGTCCCAATTAGGCATAGTAGCAAAAAGTGGGTGTTAATGAATAATAATAATAAAATATTAATATTTTAAAAGTTCTTTGCACTTTTTTAAATTAATCTTGATTTTTTTTTTAAAATAAGTCTCAATATATGTTGAATTTTCTAGTGAAAATGTACTTCATTGAGTTATTTTCATTCATATTGTCATCCAAACAATGCATGTCTAGACTCTTGCATGTTGCAACACATTAAGAAATAATAATCACCGTTTACATTCCATTTGTGTGCTGTTTACACGGCAGCTTTATCTTTAATGCATTGCTAATCTCAGGATGGGCATTAAGTACTATTCGTGGAGTTAATCCCATCATCATACGTCACGCATTAGTGTCAGGCCATTCATTATTTTTAATGTTGATGAAAAGGGAAAACTAAAATGTATATTCGAAATTGTATTCAGTAGTACCCTCAATGAAAGAATCAAATGTATTTATTTCCATGTTTACAAAAGATAATAGGAATAAATGTTAACAAAAAATAACAGGATTAGTTAACATAAATAAACATAATAGGAAAAAATGTTAATAATAGGCAACAATAACAGACATAATAGGAAGAGATGTCAAGAATAAGCAACAATAATAAACATAATAGGAAGAGTTGTCAAGAATAAGCAACAATAATAAACATAATAAGAACAGATGTTAAGAATAACCAACAATAATAAAACATAATAGGAAGAGATGTTAAGAATAACCAACAATAATAAACATTATAGGAACAGATGTTAATAATAGGCAACAAGAACAAACATTATAGGAACAGATGTCAAGAATAAGCAACAATAATAAACATTATAGGAACAGATGTTAAGAATAAGCATCAATAATAAACATAATAGGAACAGATGTTAAGAATAAGCAACAATAATAAACATAATAGGAACAGATGTTAAGAATAAGCAACAATAATAAACATAATAGGAACAGATGTTAAGAATAAGCAACA
>CM032231.1:80940000-81090000 GCA_019009955.1 Riptortus pedestris | reverse complement strand
TAAAGTAATAACTATCCATTGGATAAGAGGACATGCAGACATCATGGAAAATATCTTGGATGACACACATAGAAAATTAGCGAATGAACTTGATACATTACAACACACGATGTCACTAAACTAATTAAAAGAGAGGTCAACGTAAAATGACAAGTGGAATGGCGTCCGGCACACAAAACTACGAGGAATAAAAGGCAGTATTCGTGAATGGCAGTCAAGTAATCGGGAGACTAGAAGAGAAGAAGTAGTCCATGCTCGTTTGAGGCACGGCGATTCACGGATAACACACCGACACCTCACTACTAAACCACCTTTATATACAATATGTAATGCACAACTAACTGTCAAACACATACTTACAGACTGAAGACTAATAACCGACAAGAACGTACCTAGCAACCTTACAGAACTACTACACGACAACAGCCCATACATCGCGAAAATCATGAAACACCTCCAACAGACATAACTTTTCAACTACATTTAAAACTTTTATCGAACCTCAGACTTAGCATCTGCTCCCATTAATATCCACTGTAGAAAATGTAACCGTACCCTACGATTTTAGACATTTTAGCATATATACGAGTATATATTATAATAAAATGGTTATAACAACTTCTAGTTTTATAATATGAGTGATTGTGAATCACTAAAATTGCGACACACCTAAATAAATAAATAATGAAAACCACTACATCTTAATACTTGTGTTATCATGTTACTGTATTTGGATTAATATGATTCTAGCCTACTCAAATATTGTCGACAAAAACGCAGTCATTTTCTGTCTAAAGACTGATAAATATAGCCATTGGATAATACCGTGATAAAAAACTAATGAATGTTAACATGAGTAATTTACACATTACAATTTACAAGGTGATAATTGTGCATATAAGTAAATTACTATACTAAAATGAGTATGATTCAAAGTAATTTTACTTTCATAGCAAGACTTATCTGTTGAGAGGTTAGAAAAATCTAAGAACAGCTGTTTAGGGTCACGCCATCTTGCAGCAAATGGCTGCAGTAATATACCTTTTACTTTTCTTTTATAAGCATTCGTGCGATTTCTCAAACATGTCACAGTCTTCATAGTTCATTTTATAATATATCTTTGCGTGTCTCATTACCAGATAACAAATACTTAACTTCTTATGCAGCATTTTGCCTTAGCTTGGAATGCCTTCTGTTACAAAATTATAGGTTTTGTTATTAATCACCATGAGTCCTTACACGCGAGAATAATTGTAAAAATGTTGATAAAATTTCCCAGGACTTGAAAATTATTTTAAAATAGGCACGAACTGCAAACAGCGATTAACCCTGAACGTTTAGTTGTTATAGAGAACAATTTAATTCTTTGATTTGTTATGTGCTTCTAATTTTCTTTATTTATCGGGTTTTTTCTAATAATGTAATCCCTTCCTTTATTTTATTCTTCATTATTTATCAGTGGCCTAAACTTTTCAAAGATAAAACTGATTAAAAGTGAGACCAGTAAGAGAAATTTTAATTTTTTTCCATTCTCTTTTCCTATAATTGATCCCACTAAAAATAATAAAACAGTTATTCAACGTTGGCTACATTATGCTCCTCTAACATTGATAGGATTGGTGATTGGAATAACCATAATTAGATTTATAATTCGTATGTTGCTGGATGTGGGAGTGCAGATCTGGAAAACAGGTCTCAATAACACAAAGTCTTCCTACCAATTTCTTTATTCACGCACAAGGCGTTTCGCCACTAGCGTGCCATCATAAGGTGCTAATAAACAAATAAAGAAGAAACATGATTAGGCCAAGTGATTTATCCAATAATTACATTTTGAAGTTTTTTAACAAAAATAGAATTACATACTAATATCAGTCTTACAAAACAGTCCTATCTTAAAAATATTAAAATCGAAGTCTAACATAAAACGAATATAGATAGATAGATAGATAGATATTTTTATTGGCTTCTGTTTACAACATGTTGCCAAGAGTCTCGCCAATTAGTGTTAGTATGGTTATTAGTATATTATACTTCTTAAAGTATGTGTACATAAAATAATAATAATTCCTAGAATTACAACTGAACACCATATGCATTGGCACGTAATACAATATTAATATTAATCTAAATGATTATAATACTGAATTCAATAGGTTATAATTTAATGTAAATGTAAATTAATTCATTCTTTTTTAATGTCTAAATAAAGATCAGTTTTCTAACATATCAGATTAACATGACTATTATCTAAGATAAGTATAACTCTTCTAATAATAAGTATAACTGCATATAATAAATAATTTGCCGATTATTATTGAATAAGCACCCCCATAAAAAATAATACAATTCTTTCTTTTATATTGTTACCTTTCACAAACTTTTGATAAGAAACAAAAAATATCATTAACTTTACTTTCATTGTTGTAATCCAGAATGTTTACCAATGATAGGTATTCTCTTTGAGGCACTATATATTTGTCAAGGAATTTTATCCTGTGTGATGTAAAAGCGGGGCAATACAGCAGTAAATGATTCAAATGTAGGTAAATATATTTTTGGCACCATTTACATACCTCTCCAGTTTTTATAATTTGAGTCATGTTTCTGTAGGATAATTTTAAATACTCGCTAGAGGAAATCCTTATTTGACTGATAAGTTTGATTTTATTTATGTTTGTGTGGAACGTTAAATAATTTTCAGGGAGAGAATGGTTAAAACTACAAATACTTCTATATATTCGGCTGTAACTTGAGTTAAGAACTCTATCTACGTCAACGGAATGGAGATTATTTACAATTTACAACATAAAACGAATATATTATAGTTTAATTAATAAAAATAGTTAAAGTCAAATAAAACATAAATAAATATTTTAAACACTAAAGACATCTATCTTTTATGAAAAATTTTGTATAAATTAACTGTATAATGGATGTTAACGCCATGGGTTTAATTAGATTTCCAGGGGAAACCATTTTTATTCCAACCGTCAAAGACGGGAGCTTTTATTAACTACGGGTATAAATTTACTAATTTTTACGACTTCGGTAATACTTCATGTATTCTTTCATGGTAATTCAGGAGAATGCCTGAACAAAATTGTATATTATGGTTTGTCCAAATGCTAAGATAAGTAAATCGTTTTATTTTTTTGGGAAACTAGATAAATTTGATCAAATGAACGATAATAAATTCGTCAATATTCGTCCAATAGGCATTCCACTTCCTATGTATAAAACTCTAAACTGTTGAAATTTCAGGGATTATTTAGCGCTCCCACTAATCCATTCTCATTTCATCGGGAAACCATTATTATATCACTTCGTTTACGGATACCATCAATCATAAACACAAATTCGTCTAATTGTTCTCAGCAATAACAAATACGGATGGCTGCATACTTACTATTCATGTACTGTGATACGGACGATTATCAAGTTGTTATTATTTATTTATTTAGTTTATTTAGGTGTGTCGCAATTTAAGCGATTCACACATTTTCTTGTAATGATTCTAAAATAGTAGAGGTAAAGCCACCTTATAAAAACCAATAAAAAGGGTTAAAAAATCTACAGAGGTAGGTAAAAATACGGTAATTTATTTTTTCTCCAGTGGATATTATTGCAGTCTATTTATTATTATTATATTATTTAATGTTATATCTGGTTGTAAATGTGTGTGTCTTTGAGGTGTTTCATGACTTTTGTAATGTATGGGCTGTCGTCGTGTAGTAGTTCAGATAGGTTGGTGGGTAAGTTCTTGTCAGTTATTAGTCTGCAGTCTGTAAGTAAGTGTTTGATAGTCAGTTGTGTATTGCAGAGTGTACATAATGGTGGTTCAGTCCTAGTCATGAGGTGTCCGTGTGTTATCCGTGAATGGCCGTGCCTCAAACGAGCAAAGATCATCAAGTCAATCAATGGATGATTTAGAGCATCGAATATTTAAATTTCCGGGGCTCAGGTTAGCCATGCGAGTTAAAGCGTTGACCTTTAGCTCATATGGTAAACCTAGAGTGGCGAGTTCGATTCTTGCCTGGGCAAAGGAAATTATTTAGTGACGAAATTCATTAAATAGCGTCCTAAAATCCCACCCTGGCTAGAAAAGGGTGGTAACCTCTAGATAACCCGTCCCAATTAGCCTAAGTTGCAAAAAGTGGACGTTAATAAATAATAATAATAATTTAAATTTCCAAGACAAACCATTTCTATGTCAACCTGTAAATAAGGGTAACACGTCAAGTATAATAATCACCTATTTAACCCCTCATAAGAATAACTAAATATAGATATATAAACAACTATTCAACAAATTGTTTATCGGGCAAACGACTTTTAAGATTAATTCTCACGTTGCCCCATATAGAGTACCTTATATAAAATCTGAATAATATTTTAGCAGAGAATGGAACCGTCCTCGTCTCTCTTTTCATTCAATGGCATTATTCAATAAACTGCCTCAAGTGAACAATATATATATATATATATATATATATATATATATATATATATATGGGAAACAGGTCTCAATAACACGAAGTCTTCCAACCAAATTATTTATTCACGCACAAGGCCTTTCGGCACTAACGTGCCATCATCAGGTGCTTCTGCTGTATAATTGACGTTAACGCCACGGCTTTGGGGCCACTACTCCGGGGAGTATATATATATATATATATATATATATATATATATATATATATATATATATATATATATATATATATATATATATATATATATATATATATATATATATATACACCAATGCCCTAATGTTTTAGTTCAACATTTTTTAACAGATTCTCTTAATAATGACCACTAGCTATGGAGGTTGTATCATGATGCGATTTTCATATAATTTCTACAAAAGCCCTTCAATCCAACCAACGAGATGATTCATGATACATATACAGTTTTGAACGGACCTCATTTTCGTCACCTCCTGAGTAGGGTAGATGGACAATTTTCGAAAATATGTACGATCTCAATAGCTGATTTCCCTCAAGGGAAGTCTATTAAAAAGTTTTCATTTAAGTTGGCGCAGCCCACGAATGACGGACTAATTCAAATTCTTATTTTTCGTCTGAATTTTATCTGAACAAAGTCTAGGTTTATTAAAATAATAATATAAAAAATATCTAAATATTTTTAGTTAGTGAAATTATAAGGAGCGGGAGAAGGTGAGGACTGGAACAAGGAGAATTTAGCCTGGGAAGTGGCTGGAACTAGTAGGAAGTCTCGAGATACTCATTAGAGGCCCTCATAACTCATGCTCCAACTCCAATAACTAACAGCCTCATAATTACACCAGCGAGCAACTCATATCAAGGTCTCTTTTACACCGACAAGATTGCGCCACTTGCTAAAATTATCAGCGATATGTCAAAATTAAGTATCTACAGGCTTTATTGATTGCCTCGGAAACGCACTGGCTTTACCGGAGAGCATAAATAAATCGTTAGAGGTATATGTATGTGTTGGGCGTTTAATAAATGCCTAAAGGCATAAACCGAGAGGAACGGCTGTACTTGGACACCTTTAGGTTATACTTTATTGCTTTTATATAGGTGTTTCCACTATAATCATAAAACACATCAATTAAACAATTTAATGAAAATACATTATTAATTAGTTGGCCGTTCCTTTGAGATTTCATCTGAAAAGTGTTAAAATCGCAAGTAAACCAACAAAGTCCGTCACACAGGGGCTGCGTAAACTAAGAAGATTTCCCGCGTGAAGTTTAACAATAGATAAATATACACACCGGTAACACAACACCACCGTGAATGAATACAAAAGATAATAAGAAACCTCCCGACGGAAAACATCTAAAATTTAAACAAACAGTTCTGCCAACTTCTTACCGGAAAGAAAAACTATTACCGTAATATATCTGAATAAGACGAATTCATTTGATTGAAAACTATTTACTATATCTAGTACTCTAATTTATAACGAATCAGAATAATGTTTATCAATGAAATTTAAGTAGTCCGAAAACTTAAGAGGGGGAGGGGATCACCAGAACATATTTGCATGTATCTCGTATAATAAATGTCTCTTGAAAACAATATGTGGTATTTAAGCTTCGAATGATGTGGTTTATTACATAAACGAGTATTGTTTATGTAACATGAGTAGAAGTGGGGGTTTGCTGATTGCTGAAAAGTGAAAAATGCAAATATTCAAGTTAGGGAATAAATGTATATAACAATATTCATAGTACATTTAATTTTCTATAAGATTGATTCTAGGTATATTGATTTTCATAGTAACGGAGATATGTTGAATTTTCGAAATTCTCCCCCTCTAACCCCCCTCCCCCTCCCTGGTCAGATTTCATCCGTTAACGAACTTGATCTTTCTTTTTACATAAAACAACTAAATATCGAGTTTGGTAACGGTTAAACAATAATTGCGACCGCTAGAGTGGTTACAGACAAATATATATATATATATATATATATATATATATATATATATATATATATATACAGTTTTGAACGGACCTCATTTTTGATATCTCCTAGGTAGGATCTAAAATCGCGTCATGAGTACGACTTCAATAGCTTATTTCCCTTAAGGGAAATCTGCTAAAAGGTCTAAGAAAGCCATTTGTGGCATTCAGCCATACAATACGTCCCTCAGGCAGGGGCAGCGTTAACTAAGCCGATATCCCTACTGCGTCACGTATTTTCATTTATCTCAAAACGTATAGGTTCAATGAGAATAATATTTGGTATTTAGGCTCCAAATACAGTGCTTCATAATATAAGTTTATTCTTAATATGACATGAGTAGGAGTAGATCTTTTCTGATGGTCGAAAACTAAATGCAAATATCTTGGTAAATAATAAACAATTACAACAAAATTTATAGAACAGTGCGTTTGCAATACGATTGATTTTATACAATTTTTCGATCTGACGCATAATCCGGGGATATTACGAATTTAAAAAATTCCCCTGCCGTCCGATTTCAGCCGTTAACGAACATAATAAATAAATATCTTGCAAAGCTTAAACCTAGGTGATACTTACTTCACTATCAAGCGCGTACTTCTCCTTGGGTGCGGAGTTTGACGGATACTACTGGAGTTGAGGTCGTTTAAGGTAATGCTCTCAGAGGTATTATTGACCCAAAATGGGATGTTGACTTAGGACTTTAGAGAACGAAGGTTTGCTGAGAGATAATATCTGAACCAAGATGCTAAGACGCTTCAACTTGGTGGGATGGCTTCCAAATTATAAGACCTGTTTCCTAGATCTGCACTCCTTCATACAGCTCTATACGATTTTGATGACACACACAAAGAACAGTTAGCTGCCAATTACATCGATGAAGAGACACGTCATTACGGGATGATGCTAGGTCAGTGGTTAAGGGCCTTCTTCTTAAATAGAGTACTTGGTGGGAAAACTTCCAATTAATCAGTTCTGTTTCCAAGATTAGACGTTCATGTGGTAACAAGTAACCCAACTGTTTCCCCAAACAAGTTGAATTGCCATGAAATAGTAAAGACGCACTTGACTGCCCACGTTCTAAGGCGGAGCAGGGGGGTAATGGCGGCTAAACATACACAATTTATGTAAAATTATCGAAAAAAATACCATCACTTTTCACTATTCAAAGGTAATCAAACATTCCTCTTCATATTCTCATCAGTGGAAGAACTTGTTTCTTTAAAATATCTATCCCTCTATTCCACTTCCTCCTTCGCAAGGCCTGATATTGCAAGCAGATAAGGAAAACATACAAATTGAAGGAAAAATATTCTTTGATAACCATCATCAGGCGTGGTTTGATCAGCTGTAGCTAGGGGGAAGACACGCAGAACAGATAAAACGCCTCTTCTGGGTTTCTCTTCATCTGGCTTGATATTATCAGGAATTTTATTTTTGGAGGGAATATACATATTGATGTCGCTTCAAAATTCCCTCAGGTTTTCTGTGATCCGCTGCATCAGGTCTGATTTGACTTCTCTATACCATATACAGCTATTACTATGATAATCTTCCCCAAACTACATATTATTGTCAGTCACACAAAAATACCAAAAATATTAGAACTGTTACTGTCTTCTCTATTCGTAATATTACTAGGCCAGATACTGTACCCAATTCCTTACGGAATAACTTACTATCTCTGAGAAACACATATACGGATAATAAAAAACATTCTATAAAAAGTACAATTTCGTGTGGCCATCGATTTTTATAAATTCATGAAAAGAAGTACTTATGCACTCTAGATATAAAATTAATTCTCTAAATAAATAAAAAAAACATGAATATTTAATGAAAAGAAAAGACAAACCATTACATGCCACGATGACCTCGATCAAACAGATCCTAGCAAAAAAGTCCGTCACGCAGGGGCTGCGTAAACTAAGCAGATTTCCCACATGACGTTTTACAATAGAGAAATCTCCCTAATAAGAAGGACAGTAGTGAGGAATCTCTAAACCTATTCACGAGGACGAATAGTTACGGAAACGGCCGCACTAGCTCTCGGCGGAAAGTCACGAACATAGCCGACTCCTGTCGACCACACACACACACACACACACACACACACACACACACACACACACACACACACACACAACATTTAATACAAATACAAGTATCTCGGTTAATATTCAAGATAGAGAATAAATGTATAGAACAATATTTATTGTAAATGTAATCTGCAATAAGATTGATTCTATGCAATTTTTCGATCTGACGCATATTAACGGAGATATTTCGAATTTTCAAAAATCCCCCCTCTAAACCCCCCTCCCACTGGTCCGATTTCAGCCATTAACGAACTTGATCTTTCATTTTACTTAAAACGATTAAATATGAAGTTTGGTAACGATCAAACAAAAATTGCGACCGCTAGAGTGGTAACAGACAAATATATATATATATATATATATATATATATATATATATATAGTTTTGAACGGACCTCATTTTCGTCATCTCCTGGGTAGGTTCAATGGACATTTGAAGAAAAATTTCGAAAATCGCGTCATGAGTACAACCTCAATAGCCTAAGGCCCTTAGGACCTTAGTCTTAAGGGAAATCTGCTAAAAAGGACTGAACATAAATCTTCGGTTCAAAAGAAATTTTGGCAAATGGCAGCAAATAAATAATAAAAATATATATATATATATATTCTACAACACTAAAGAGTATTGAACAATGATATTCACATACAGCTTGCTATATTTATTTTGAAAACCATTTTAATTTTAGCATGAATTCTTAATCAATGAATGTTTTGAATTCTTACCAGGTGTAATAATAGAACCCAAGTTATGGTAAAGACGTGAACTATGAATAAATAAAATAAATGCATAGCTTCTTGCTCAAGTTTCGTATAAGGGAATACGTCTTCTGGAATTATTCGTATTCATTTCGCCATATTCATGATTAATAATTATTAATCAGGTGAATGATGAGTAAGAAACTGACGGCGATTTCGGAGGAAAATTGGAAGCTGAGAAATCCATCATGACGTCGGTCCGCGGGCAGATAATTATCTGGGGGATTATCAGAGGTTTGGTCAGGGGGAGGGGTGTAGAGACCGCCCTCTGGTAGATTCGCTAACTACTAGCAACCAATTTGGGCAGCTAGTTGTTAGACTGGCCAATAGATAGGGCTGTACTAGCATCTGACCGCTAACACGGATCAGGGCTAATGCCTCTATAGATTCCACCCGCAAGAGGCCTTGTTAGCACTAGTTCTCTAGCTCTCACTACTACCGAAGCACTGCTTCGCCAATTATCCCTCATCTTCTGACAGGACAAACAACAGTTCTGAACCAGTGGTCCAAAACCTTTCTACAGGTGTACTAGCAAGAGGTTTTCCAAATGTTAAAATCATCATGAATGGCCGTTCTGTGCCTTATTGTGATAGCAAAGCAGAAAAACCAATCACATTCCTCAATTGTCTTACAATGCAAAGTAGTCACGGAACACTGTCTTAGCATCTGCAGTACGGCATATATAATAATTTACCCACTACCCGCCACCATCCATGCCTCAAATCCAATAAACAATAAAGTTAATAATTAAGAATTTATAAATAAATAAGAAGAATTTAAAGTAATTTATTAAGAACCTGAGAGAAAACAATTACTGAAATATATCTGAATATAACATATTAATTTTATTGAAAACTATTTATTATATCTAGTACTGCAATTATTAATGAATCCGAATAATTTTTATCTCAATCACTCAAATTTTAGTAGTCCAAGAACTTAAGAAGGAGGGGGGGGGGGGTCAACGCAACATATTTTCATGTATCTCATATACTTAATTAAGGTCTCATGAATACAATATTTGGTATTTAAGCTTCAATCAGAGTGGTTTAATATATAAAAGGGTAACGTTTCTACAGAATGAAAAGAAGTGGGGACTTACTCAAAACTGCAAAATGCACATAATCGGTTGATATGCAAGATAAGTGAACACACACACATGCACACACACACACACACACACACACACACACACACACTCACACACACACTCACACACACACACAAACACACACACACACACACATATATATATTTTGAAGAATTTTGAACAAACCTTCCTTTTATATTTTCGTCATATCCTAGGTAGGATCGATGGACATTTGTAGAAACATTTCGAAAATTGCGTAGAAACCTACTAAAAGGTGGTACTCAAGTGACTAATGTTTTGACATCTTTTATATGAGTAAAAAATCATAAATTACCTTGGAGGTTTTCGTTTGATAGTAACCACAGCTAATAGTGTAGGCTTCCACATCTCAAAGATCCTCCTAGTGTTGACAGATGTTCTAGCGGTGACCCTTTTATCTTGGAACACAATATCCATGTGCACTTTTGTCGTAGGGTGACCGGTCACGATTCTGTTATCGACCAGCAAATAATCGAAACTCCATCACCGATTCAATTTAGACGAGGGGGGGGGTAGAGTTCCTTAAAAATTGGAAATAAATATTTAAATTTACTAATAAAAATTCAAAATAAATAAAATTCAGATCCTTTCCTTTCAGAAATAGTAACAAATAACCATTGTGAATCCCTTGGTTAACCATTTCCCTTGAGGCCAATCATCTTTTTTTTAGGTTGTACTCGTGAATCGATTTTCAACGACTTCCTTCAGATATCCCTATCGACCTTACCCAGGAGACGACGAAATGAAGTTTCGTTCAAAACTACACCCGTTCCTTTTTATGAGATGCATGCAAATACATAGTCTGGTAATGTCATCAATTATAATTTTACTTTTCTGGCTCAAAAATGTTTATTTGATTTATACTATTCTTTATGTTTAACCGTTTATTTCAGCACTAAAGATCATATTCGTTAATTGTTAAAATGGGACCCGGTACAGGGGAATTTAGAGGGAGAATTCTACAATTCAAAATATCTCCATTACTATGCGCTGCATTGAAAAATGTTATAGACCAGTTTTGTTAAACTATTTAAATTTTCTTGTTACCCAAATATTGAGCGATTTTATGTGCTTTTTTTTCAGCCTTCAGCAAACCCCCAATTCTACTCATAGGATTTACTTAGAAATATAGAATATATGAAGGAGAAGCGATCGCTAGCGTGACAATCCAGTACAAATAGTCTAGATTGAAGTCTATGAGAAACGGATTCTTTTTCTTCACTAAATCTGTCAATCCAATGACATTTTAAGTATATTCTTTTGCTTGAATAGTTTCTATGGGTTCTATGGTTTAAATACAGAATCGATGCAGGTATTATATCGTTCCATTAATGAAAGCTACTTGAAATTGTCTATGTTCCTCATTGCGTTTAGTCTCCATTTGGCAGTTTTACATGTTCTCTTCAACGTTCGTCGATATAGCAAGACTCATATTGCTTTGGGTCTGAGACTCCGTTTCCAACTGGAGCCATGATTTTGATTTAAGAATAAATGCGAGCTAAATATAGTCGGGGAGTGATAATGGGAGTTTGTTCGGAATGGAAGGGGGAGCTATGAGTTACTATCTCCTTTTATAGGAGTTCTCGGTAAGAAGTTGGGGAGTTCCTGAGAGATTTGAAAGTAGGTCCCCCTTGCTGTTGGGGGGGGGGTCTCTGGGGGTCCTAACTCCCCCCCCATTCCCTTAATTTGAAGAGGGGACTGGAGAGAACAATAGGCTTCGAACTTAAAGGCAACCCTTCTATTTTCTGCTCCTTGTTATTAACCTTGCTCTGACGTCATCTTAATAAAAAATTCTGACTGTGCACTAATAAAACTCCCTTTAGAAGTAATTTATTTTTTGTGAATTTTGGAATATTTACTTGATATAGTTAACGATGGAATCTGTACTAATTTCGCTGGTATGGATCTAGCACTCATTGCATTGTAAAGGAACATTAAAAGTTCTTAATTAATTTTATCTTATTAATGAACTTGTAGCTTATGGCTAATCAATATCTGCTGAGCACCAAACTTTTTAATCGTTTTTAGAGGTTATCAGGTTTCAACAGAGTTATCCGTTTTGGCTCTCAGGTGACTAACGATTATAACTCTCTTAGATCCCGTCCTCAGCCAGGCTGAGACAGACTGCACTGACCAAAGACCCCCGAATACAATGCGGCTTGCCTGCCTGCTAGGGACACCTCATTCCAGGCCCTCCTTGGTTAATGGAGGGTTGCACGTCGAATTGATCACTCTGTACGTAAGACCTCGAGTCTTTCTCTGTTTCCAAGCTTTCCTGGACCCAAAATTTCTAATATTCTTCATACTTTCCCATTGGGGAGGTTTTAACGAGTTTAAGAGGAGAAGAAACTTCATAAATAAAAGGAAAAGCCCAATAATATGTGGCATATGAGCCATAAAACATAGAGGACATTTTTTTAAAAAGTCTGCTAGGAAAAAAGTAGTATTTGTTAGTGACCCTTGTCATTAATGTATCATAAATATTATTTTTTTACACGTCTCTTTAATGCATGTACATAAGTTGAATATATGATTTATGCTCCTGAACTAAAATGAAGAGACCATTGCAGACATTTTTGTCATCGAAACTGGTCTGTAGGAGAAAATGTTTCTCTGGCGATGCAAACATTGCTTGTAGACCCAGAAACCATGGAAGAATTAAGAATACAAGATTTATTTCCTAAATCTTCTATCCAATAATCCTGTATAACAGTGTAAATCAATTGAAGGCGGAGAATAACAGGCAATGGAGAGAATTATTTGAATAAAAAAATAATAATAATACTGAAGAATAGATACACATACGATCCAACTACTTTTTGATAAATGCTGTAGCCAATTTCTCTTAATTCTCTGCTTTTATTGACTTATATATTAATGGGGATATATTGGAAATCTGTCTTCCAGTGAAAGATAGCTAGGTTATTGCATTCAATCCTTTCCTCCATAAATTCTGATCGGCATCCTACAATAAATTATGTATTTCAGTATATTTTTTTTTTAAAGTTACAAATATAACATGTTTGACAAGAATAGTAGGTATTGAAAATATATATGAGTCATTGGCCCTTTGTTGGGAATTTCATTGATAGATATACCATTAGTGATTTATTTCCATTCAGGAGACATCTGTTTTTTAATTACGTTTTTATTATTATTATTATTATTTATTAACGTCCACTTTTTGCAACTTAGGCTAATCGGGACGGGTTATCTACAGGTTATTACCCTTTTCTAGCCAGGGTGGGATTTTAGGACGTTATTTAATGAATTTCGTCACTAAATAATTTCCTTTGCCCAGGCAAGAATCGAACTCGCCACTCTAGGTTTACCATGTGAGATAAAGGTCAACGCTTTAACTCGCATGGCTAACCTGAGCCCCTACGTTTTTATTAAAAAGAATCATAAATTTGCAATTATAAAACACCATATGTTTTAAGAAAAATAACAATAAAACAGTAGAGAAATAGCTCCTGAGCAAGCCACTTCTCTCTTAATTCTATTTTAATAATTGTCTTACCTCTAGCGGAAATTCAGTTGACAACAGATTAAGATTTCTCAAATGATATAGTGAGTTCTGAACGTCCCACGCAGGGGCCATGTAAACTAAACTGATACAGTCTCGTGCTGGGGTGATCTTATGCCACCACTCATTCTGATTGAAAACTTTAAACTTACTAAATAATTACGAATAAACTACTCGCTTAATATTTGATTTTCAATAGAACAATAATTATAGCGCATCAATATTTTAACAAGATTGGGTCTATAACATTTTTCCAGATGACTAACAATGACGGAGATATTTTGAATTTTCGAATTCCCCATGTTGTGCGATTTCTGCAAATAACAAACACGATCTTTAGTGTTGACTGTAACAATTATATATCGAGTATTACATAAATCAAATAAATATTTTCGGTACAGGAAGATAAAGTCTTATTTGATGACGTCATCGCACAACGAATTTGCATGTATCATTTATAATAAATGTCTCATGAAAACAATATTTGGTATTTAAGTTTGGAATGAAGAGGTTTCATTTTGGAGCAGATTATTGTTATTATGACATTTACTATCCCATGCATAATGATATAGATAGTTCGAATTTCAGATATTCCCATTATAAACCACCCTCCACTCCGATTTTAGCCCTTAACGAACTTGGGTTTATTGGTAATAAATAAATGTTCCCTCCATTAAATAACCACTGTCTATGTTCTTAAATTTTCAATACACTACGAGAATGATCTGAAAAAGTAAAGATTAATGTAATAACCGTTAACAAGAAAAATGGTTTTTACTTGAATGAACTTTTTGTAACTCAATTCTTAATTACACTTGCCGGCGCTTGAGCCAATATGAATATAAATTCTGCCTATAAGAATTTATAAAAATACAAATTCTGTCTATAAGAATTTATAAGAATATAAATTCTGTCTATAAGATTTTATACAAATATAAATTCTGCCTATAAAAATTTATACAAATATAAATTCTGTCTAAAAGAATATTTACAAATATAAATTCTGTCTATAAGATTTTATACAAATATAAATTCTGCCTATAAAAATTTATACAAATATAAATTCTGTCTAAAAGAATATTTACAAATATAAATTCTGTCTATAAGAATTTATAAGAATATAAATTCTGTCTATAAGATTTTATACAAATATAAATTCTGCCTATAAAAATTTATACAAATATAAATTCTGTCTAAAAGAATATTTACAAATATAAATTCTGTCTATAAGAATTTATAAGAATATAAATTCTGTCTATAAGATTTTATACAAATATAAATTCTGCCTATAAAAATTTATACAAATATAAATTCTGTCTAAAAGAATATTTACAAATATAAATTCTGCCTATAAGAATTTATAAAAATATAAATTCTGTCTATAAGAATATATACAAATATAAATTCTGCCTTTAAGAATTTATAGCAATTTAAATTCTGTCTATATGAATATACATTCTGAAATGGACCACCACTGAAACCCAAAATATGTCAAACAATAATAATTACAACAGCTAATTATAAGAAATATTTGTCAAATGTCACTAAAGGCTTCTTCAAAAATTGATGATAACCATTACCTCCTTACTTCCTCAAGTGATGTACCAACACGAACCTAACTTAATAATAATAATATATTTAGTGTATATATATATATATATATATATATATATATATATATATATATATATATATATATATATATAAACTCAAGCAAATGTTATTTGACTGCTCGAACATTGAATAAGCTCAACATCACGTAGGAAGTCAGAAAGCCACTTCTTCATAATTTGCCTCGAATGAAGTTTTGTTATTTATGAAGAGACATCCAATGCGTTTCAAAAATAAAAATTCCTTCCAATTTGTAGTAAATAACCTAATGAAGTAATAATGCTTCAAATTCTTAGCTGAGTCTGTCCTCAGTATTTACAAAACTAGCAGCCATTTTCTGGTCGTGTGTTATCGTGGAAATCACGTATCCATGGGGGATAAAAACCAAATCTGTTGGAACAAAAAATTACACATCTGGAATTACAGATTTGCTTCCAACATGGAGAATATATATATATATATATATATATATATATATATATATATATATATATATAATTGTAACCTCTGTCTGTACATTGATTTTTTTCGCGAAATTTCAGGATAACTTTTCGTTTCACATGTCATAGACACCATAACTGCATTTTGTTTCTTTGGTGTACCCGTATGTATGTTTGTTTGTTACCTTTTCACGCATAAACGGCTGAACCGAATTTTATGAAACTTGGTATGTATATTACTACTAGCCCAACTTAGACTTTAGGTTATACTTATATTCTCTGAGACGGACAGGAGTGGGGGTTATAAGGGAGGCCTGAAATTAAAAATAGCGATATTTCGTTTCCTATTGGTTTTTCGGCAAATATGAACATAACAAAAGTTATTTATTTTATTATTTAGAGTAACTTTTGTTATATACACTTTCGTCGTATACCTAAATATAAATGAGTTATACGCTAAAAATTATAGCGGGAGTCAACAATTTTATTTGGCACAAAAGAATCAACCGAACTAAATAAAACTCGGTACGTGTATTAGGACTAATGCCGTCATTATAACAAGCCATACCATCATTTCTAGGGACGGGCAGGAGTGGAGGTTGTAAGGGATTCCTGAATTTAAAAATAGCGGTATTTCGTTTTCTATTCGTTTTTCGGCAAATATAAACATAACAAAAGTTATTTATTTTGTTATTTAGAGTAACTTTTGTCATATTCATTTTTGTCTTTTAACAAAGTATAATCGAGATATACACTATAAACTAAAGCGGGAGTCAACTATTTCATTGGGCGCTAACGATTAAACCGAACTTAAAAAAAACTTGTTATGTCAATTAGCATTAATTCTTTCATGATTATTAGCTATATTAAAATTTTTAGGTTAGAACGGGAGTGGGGGTTATAAGGGAGGCCTGAAATAAAAATTCGCGATATTTCATTGTCTATTTGTTTTTTCGACAAACATTCACATAACAAAAGTTGTTTACTTTGATATTTAGATTAACTTTTGTTTTATACATTTCTCCAGGAACAATGTGTGGAGAAAGTAATTTGCGTAGAAATATTACATTATAGAAAAATTAATTCAATCTATTTTAATATTTTGTCCTTAATAACTGAAATCTATGCATAATGCACAGGAGATGGAAAATATGACAATTTGGAGGACAGTGAAGATTTACATAAAAAATTAATTTTCTTATTAACAAATGCCAACAACGGGTATTAACCCTAAACACTGGGACGGGTAAAGGTCAAAATATTGTGCAAAGTTAAGCCTTGCCAAAAAAATACCATCACCATTCAGCCTCAAATCAAATCCCGGGCGAAGCCGGGTATCTGTATATATATAATCCCCCATGGATACGTGATTCCAGCGAGAACACACGATCATGGCTAGTGGTAATTCCATAAATACCAATTAGAAAATGGCTGTTAGTTTTGTAAATACTGAGGACAATGGTATCATATATTTGACTTGACTTGAGACAGACTCAGCTAAGAATGTGGTTTGTAGGATGTTGGTTCTTTAATTAAAGGCTTTAAGGTCCTAGCATTCTCGTTAAAAGTTTTTTTCTTTAGTTGGGTTGTACACAGCACATGGAATTTAATCGATAAGAAACAGTGACTTTTGAGTTTAATCATGAGCTCCAGGACCCAAGTTCTGTACTGCAGCATTTTGAAGCAAACAGCGTCCTTTCGTAACTTCATTCGTTTAAACTAGCTTTTGAGGCCAAGATATTATTGAGTTCTTTACAACCAGACGTTGGTCACTCACACCTCCTGGAAATCCATTCTAAATAGTGAAAATCGTCTACTTAACAACGACTGAAGATAACGGTGATCACCAAAAAATACTACTAATACAAATATCATTGAACAAGAGGAAGTGCTGTATTTCTTCACCCAATGATTTTAACCCTTTTGGTGCCGAACGACGATATATCCTTGCGCAAAGTTGGTTTTACAAAATATCTTTATACGACGGAATAAATGGTAAAAATTTATCACATTGCAATTTTAAAAAAAAAAAATATTTATTAGAACTTAATGTTTTCCGAAGGTTAGTGCGAAAGCACAGTAAACGCCGAAGTTCGTCACGGGATAGTTTCTTTGGACCGTAATCAAAAACTGTGTATGACAGTTATCAGATACCTGACGTGCCACATCTTGTATCAATATGTAAAAATCTTTCTTACAGTCTTTCATGGCCGTTTCAAAGAAAATTTAGTTTTTCAAGGCAGTCAGTGATTGAAAACTAATTTTAACCCTAACAGTATCTTGAAGTATAAAGGTGACATCCTTGAAAAGACCCTCAACCATAACCTCTCAACGGACATCAATAGAGCTTTAAACTCAAACAGGAATCCTATTTACAAAGTATTATACGGTTTTAATAATTTGCACCCTGAAACCAACCTAACATCCAAGTTTCCTTTAAAAATACTAAGATGCATCAGCCGATTAAGGGTTGGAAACCCTGAGCACATTAAACTATGCCAAGGAAGCAAACCTCTATTTCTCAATGCAACCGATCTCTGAATAGGCTTTGTACGTTCATGATAGCCGTTCTGAAAACGTATGACTCCCTTAGTGTAAACTAGCTCAGATACCCGGCTTCGCTCGGGAATTGATTTGAGGCTGAATGGTGATGGTATTTTTTTGGAAAGGCTTTACTTTGCACATTTTGACATTTACCCGTCCCAGTGTTTAGTTTAAATACCCGTCGTTTCGGTGGATTTGTTAATAATAAAATTATTTTTTTATGTAAGACTTCACTGTTCTCCATATTGTCATATTTCCCGTTTCCTGTGCATTATGCATAGATTTGAATTATTAAGCACAAAATATTAACATACATTTGAATTAGTTTTTCCCGGTGAGGTACCTTGTAGTTCCAAAGAATTATTGAGCAAATTTCACTAAATAACAAATTAAACATCTTTTGTTATGTGCATAATTGCCGAAAATGCAATAGGAAACGAAATATCACTATTTTTAATTTCAGGCCTCCCTTATAACCCCCACTCCTGTTCGTCTCAGAGAATATTAACATACCCCAAAGTCTAAGTTGGGTTAGTAGTAATATACATACCAAGTTTCATAAAATTCGGTTCAGCCGTTTATGCGTGAAAAGGTAACAAACAAACAAACAAACAAACAAACAAACATACACGAAAGAAACAAAATGCAGTTATGGTGTCTATGACATGTGAAACGAAAAGTTATCGTGAAATTTTGCGAAAAAAATCAATGTACAGACAGAGGTTACAATTTTATATATATATAGATGAGTAAACTCACATCATGAACAACTTGTGAATATATTACTTTCTGTGAGTGTTTTTGTTATTTATTCTATTGTGCACATATTTTCTAGGCAAACATTCGTATAGAACTTATATTGTTATTTTAGCTGTTCAAACAATTGCAATGATACAGATACCATTGAACAGCGTTAAAGTAATTTTACCATTAGAATTAGTTAGTAAATTAGATTAGAATTATTGAAATTGAAATATATTAAATTCACTTCATGAAATCTAAGTCACCGTTTATTGAAAAAGCATTTAGGATTTACCTGACTCAAAAAGAAACAAAATGTGTTTTTATTGTTATTATTTGTACAAGATTTATCTTTAACAAATAAATATCTATCTATCTATCAGTGATTGTCAACTGTCGACTTTGTAGTCTCTCTTCCTCCGACAATTTGAATTTCTTAAATATCATTTTGAGTTTGGTTTTTATTAATATTTTTTCAACCCCTAGTAAATTTGTGAAGGTCCTGAGGTTGCACTAAACGGATTAAACATCGCCCCCACTATCCATGTGAACTTGTGTTGTGTACTTTGGACACACTACACAACACAACCAAACAACTGCAAACACTTGCCTTTCGCAAAGCATGTTTTGTTCAGCAGGGGTTTAGAGTATATCCCACGAGGAGTATCGAGTTTTGGGTGAACTCTGACTGACTTTTGATTCGACTGTTGAAATCAGTGATCCATGAGGGTGATAGGAAAGCACGATTGAGATTAAAACGAGGACTAGGTCTATTATAGGCTGAGGGTGGGGCTTACCGGGATTGGAGGTTGCTGAAGGGGGGACGGAGTTTGGATGTCGTTTGGTGGAAGGGATCAGGTGGTTTACTATTTGAGGACCCTAAATCCCCTTCTAAGGCTTGTTTTATGCTAATCCCATCCCAGGACAGGGCTAAATTGAACCTTACCTTCCTTTAACCCCCTCACCCCTTCAAGCGGCATGCTTTCAATCCACCTCGCCCCCCTCAATATTGGGATCAGGCCACCCCCTCCATCCAAATAAAATGGAAATAATCCCCCCCCAAACCACCGATTTATTTCAGGTATCTCCTCTTTCATTAGGCGCGTAATAACAAATTGATATTTTATGAGCTGGAATTGAATAGTATAACTTAAAGTAATAATCTAAATTAAAATTGAATTAGTTATGTTTACATATTTGTTTCAATTACATTATTTATTATTATTATTATTATTTTAACTCTCAGGTTACTGGATTTAATTATAACAGGGGTTGTAACGAACCGTTATGTATGTTTTTTGTCATTTTTTTAATGGGAATTTCAAAATTTACGAAAAGCCTGGGAGTGTCTAGCAGAACTGCTTTCTTTGACAATCTTATTAATTGCTCAGGTACATTAAGATATTTTGTTGTTTTAAGCGTGGTGTTTGTAATTAAGCCATTAGTTGATATCATCACAGTGACAGAATCTAGCTTGCAAAGGGCTTGTATTTAGATTGCAAAATCCTGGATGATTCTTATTTTCTCGGCGTGACACAAATCTATTCTCTTCATTTGGGATAAATGATGTCAACTGATTTTTTCCCCTTGTCAATGCCTTCTAATGATGGACAATATGATCCGTCATCATCGCTTCATCCCAAAACATTTTTAAATCACCTTCTTCGAGCAACTTTATTATTATATAAGATACATATTTGTAAGAGTCAATCAAGTAAATTTCTTGTTGCCTGTTTTATAAAGTAATAATGGGCACCCGCTAATTCTAATAGGTTGTTTTATAAGTTCGAAGCGTTTATCAATATTTCAATTTAATCCTCTCTGTGTTTATAAAATCATGTTAACTTGGTCAATATCGTTTCCATATTCTAAAAAAGGATTAGTTAAAGTGATTTTAATGATTAGTTTCAACAGAGATTCCTTATCTTCAAGTAGTGTGCTTGCTCAAAATGGAAGAGAAAAAAGTTCATTTTCGTCATTTAATGATTATTTATTTCCGAAGAGGAAAATCCGCTGCACAGACGGTTCGGCTGAAATGTGATCCCCAACCCACTCTTAAGAGAGATGAACCAGCTTATTACTTTTGAATCTCATGTGCTCCCCCTTCTCTCTTCTTCCGTGGGAATCAGCTACCCATGGAGTTGCCGAATCGGTGATTTGATGAGATTTTCTTCAGATCTTGTATTTCATCCCTTTCCTTTTCTCTCTCCCTTCAGTACCGTTTCTTTCGGCATAAATGCTCTCTGGAGCCTCTGGGTAAGACTGATTTATTAAAATATTTCTTTATTATGTATATATACATATATTTATCAAGTGATACTTTGTCCATATTCTTCTTACCTGAGCTCACAAGGGCCAATCAATTTTTTATTTTATTTACTAAGTTGTACTTGTTCATATAACTGTAGACCACTATATATATTGTAACGGTCGAGCCTGTGGTTCTCCGCTGTCTCTCTATATCTATGAGATCCGAGTGACTAGTACTAGGCTTTAAACGAGGTAGTAGCACCTGTCAAGGGAAGACAGCGGACCCCTATGAGTCCAAAGGGCAATCTCGGAGGACAAGAATGGGCAGTCGACTCCCAAGATGCCACGAGAGCGTAAGTGTTTCTTTAATTAGCTAGCCTAAATGTGCTATATCTCTGATTAAATAGATAAATTAGCTCTTATAGCAGAGATGGTGGAAACAAAAATGCTTGCCGTGCAATATAAGACCCTGAGAAGTAGCCGGTACATAGTTTAAATTTAAATATTAATAAAAATAATTAACCTTTCATTATATAAAATGGCCCCAACGTGAAAGGGCACGGCTTAAACATTTTTTTTAAATTTAAACATTTAAAATATTTATTTAGGTTATTCATTTAAAAAAAAATTTTTTTTTTAATTAACATAGATTATAAAAATGGATATTAATACTAATAGCAAAAGTTTCGAGGATAGGATTAGTGATGTAGAACAGGAAAGTATTGTAATAATTTGGATCTTGAAAATCTATCTATTGAAAGTGAACCGTTAGAGAGAACACAGACCAATAATATCATATATAAAGATCAGGCTAGACATATAATTCAATTAGAGGAATACCGTTATCTACTGAGATAGCAAATTTGAGCTTTTTGGGTTTTGAACAACCGCGAGGTACTTCTACCAGAATAATAGATAATTTAAACGATTTAAAAGGACAAAAAGAGGTCAGTAGGCCTATCGAAAAAGATCAAAACATGCTGGAAGCTATAATGAACTTAATAAAAGCAGGAAATACTAAATTGGAAGCCAAACTAGAAGAAAATAATAACAAACTAGAACAAAATAATAATAAACTAGAAGAAAATAATAACAAACTCGAAGAAAATAATAACAAACTAGAAGAATTTAAACAAGAAGTTAGAAATAGTATTGAATCATTGAAAATAGATATCGAACAAACTCGAGTAGATGTATCAAACGTGAGAAAAGAATTTATGAATGAGATAAATAATCTTAAAAACGAAAATGAAATAAACTTAAAATCTTTAGAGAATAGGTTAGCAGGTGAAACAGAAAATTTAAAAAAAGAAACCGTTCAGACTAGAGAACTACTAAAAACGGAATTAATGGATGAAATGGATGCCAAAATAATAGAAACCCGACAAGAATGCCATCAACAGAAAAACTTAATTCGGAATGAATTAAAAGGGGAAATTGAGCATGAAAAGATTATTCAAGGGAAGATAAATGATCAAATAAATCTAAATATTCAGAAAATTACTCACGAAAATAAAGAAATAATTGAAGATAGATCGTTAATACAAATAAAGAATTTATTAGAGACAGATTTCAAAATAGGAGGTATAGCTGATGAAATGGAAAATATCCGGCAAGAATTAAAAAAAGTTCAGATAGGTCATTTGCCCAACTGTAAAGAAATTAGAGTCAATCCTGAAGCGAGATGTCCTAAATTTAGTGATAGTCGACAGGAGAGCCCTACTGACTTTCTGTCTGAATTAGAAAATTATTTTAACATTTATGGAGTAGATACATGGGGAAAACAAGAGTTAATTATTTCAGAGTGCATGAGGGGAGTTCCCAGAACTTGGTGGCTGATTGAAAAGGAATTTATTAGAAATTTCATTCATTTTAAAGAAAGATTTTTAAATAAATATTGGGGAGAAGATAGGCAGGATGAATGTAGAAATCAAATTACCAATGGGAAATATCGCCCAGGAGAAAATTTAACTATGGATTATGCAAGGAAATTATTTAAAGACTGTAAATATCTTAATCCACCTTTTCCCGAGTCTTATCAAATAAAATGCATAATAAAACACTTCCCATGGCAAATACAATGTATCTTGGGGGTCGGCCAAATCAGTAATAAAGAGAAATTTCTTGACCTTTTACAAAAATTACCAGCTCAGGATATCATGAGGGGAACGGATGGAGAAGAAAATCGTGAGAATGAAGGAAACAACCCAAATAGAGTAAGAAACAGACAAAGAGAATTTTCGATAGAGAATAGGGATCGAAATTCATGGAGTAGTCCACCAGGTTATAACAGGAGACATAGTCATTTCCCCCCTAGTAATAGCGTTCATCCGAGAAACCCGGCTAATGTTTCCCGACAATTTTATAATAGTAGTGGGAATTCAAATTACAAACCACTCAACAAAAATTTTGGAAGAGGTAATGGGTGATTTGAAAATAGAAATTATAACGGTCAAGACTTTCGAAATAGCCCAGGAACAAGCGAGAAGAAACCAACAGGAATAAACGCGGTAATAAGAGATCAGAATTTGGAATCATCAAAACATACTTTAAATTCGCCTAAATCAAATCCCACTGAGAAAGAATTTCCGGAAAACCCATAAGTCCCCATTTGAATTCTTTAGAGCCTGAGGACAAATGTGGGACAATGAAGTTATTAAATTCAGGTTTTGTAAAATTTATTCCGACTATTAGTAGTATTATAAAAGATAAATCTTCATTATTTGAAAATCCATGCGACTATTTATTAGAGGAACTTTTACCTGAAAATATAGAAATTTCAACAGTTGTAAGTCCGATTACACGTCTAACATATGGAAACAAAGAGATTGATGTTCTATGGGACTCGGGATCACAACAAACAGCCATAAATGAAAATTTTTATCAGCAACATAAAAATGATCTCCCAATTTTAAGCGAATTCGGTTTATCGGCAAAAGTAAAAGGGGCTTTTGGGAAGAGATCGAAACAGATAAAAAAACAAATATTAATGAGCACTACCTTTGGTAATGAAACAATAAATTTAAATTATTGGATAATACCTGATCTGGTGTACACTATTATTTTTGGTATTGATACTATGGAAAAGGTTAAAACACTAATAAACTTAGAAACACACCAAATTAGAATACATTTGAATAATAAAATATTGGAATTTAATTACAACGAAGTTAAAAGAGAAAAAATAAAGAAAATCGGAACAATGGATATTGGGGAGGATAAACTTAATATACAATTTTTAGATATGGATAAAATCGTAGAATATTATCCGCAATGTGATGTTGAAAATAAACATATTCGCAATCAACTGGAAAATTTAATAAGTAAAGACAGAGAAATATTTCGAGAAAAACCCGGCTTAATTAGACATTACACTCATAAGTTAGAATTGATTCCCGGTGTGAATTTTATAAAAGGTAGAATATACCCAATACCACATAGTCTAGAGGAACAGGTGGCTAAGGAATTGATTAAAATGGAAAAAAATGGGATTATTGAGAAATCCTACACTAGTTTTATTAATCCTCTGGTAGTAATAAAGAAAAGAAATGGACAAATACGGCTATGCTTGGATGCCCGACAATTAAATAAATGTTTAATCCCACAATATGAACAGCCCCCTAGTATCGATTATGTCTTATCGAAATGTAGGATCACCAAATACATGTCACTTCTTGACCTCCGAAATTCATTTTGGCAAATTCCTTTGTGTAAAGAATCAAAACAATATACTGGGTTTGTATTTAAGCAGCAGGGATATGTTAGCAGATTTCCCTTAAGGGAAATCAGCTATTGAGGTTGTACTCATGACGGAATTTTCGAAATTTTTCTTCAAATGTCCATCGATCCTACCTAGTAGATGACGAAAATGAGGTCCGTTCAAAACTGTATATATATATATATATATATATATATATATATATATATATATATATATATATATATATATATTTGTCTGTTACCGCTCTAGCGGTCGCAATTTTTGTTTGATCGTTACCAAACTCGATATTTAGTCGTTTTATGTCAAAAGAAAGATCAAGTTCGTTAACGGCTGAAATCGGAGCACGGGGAGGGGGGGTTTAGAGGGGAGGATTTCCGAAAATTCGAAATATCTCCGTTACTATTCGTCGGGTCGAAAAATTGTACAGAATCAATCTTATTGCAAATTAAATTTACTATAAATATTGTTCTATACATTTATTCTGTATCTTGAATATTAACCGAGATATTTGCATTTGTATTCTGCGTGTGGTACCAGTAGGCTATGTTCGGACTTTCCGCCGAGAGCTCTGGCGGCCTTTTCCATAACTATCCGTCCCTCGTGAATAGGTTTAGAGGTTAGGTTAACTGTGTTTCGGGGCTAGAAACTACTGGGTTATTACGCCCTAAATAATGTTTTAGGTTTAGAGGTTTCTTTCTATTACAGTTGTTATTAGGCAGATTTCTCTATTGTAAAACTTCACGTGGGAAATCTGCTTAGTTTATGCAGCCCCTGCGTGACGGACTTTTATTTTCAAGGTCACGCCGTTTGGATTAAAGACCTCATGTTCTGCTCTGATAAGGGGACTCAATCCGATTGTTCAACAGGTTTCAGAATTTGCTATGGTTTTCATAGATGATATTTTCATTTTTTCTGATTGTCCCGAAGAACATTTGAATCATCTGGAAATAATAATGAATCTTTTAGCAAAGCATAATTTAACCACGAATCTTGAGAAAGCCAAATTTTTTTGTAAAAAAGTTACATATTTAGGTCATGTTATATCATCTGAGGGAATTGAAATGTGTCACGAAAAAATTGAAGCGATTCAAGAATTTAGGAGACCCCGTAGTGTAAAGGAACTGAAAGGATTTTTAGGTTTGACTGGATTCTACAGGAGATTTATTAAAAACATGGCACAATTAAATATTCCATTAAATAAATTATTAAAAAAAGGGCAGAAGTGGAAATGGGGCGAAGAAGAGGAGAAAGCATTTCTATCTATAAAGGAAGCATTTTGTAGACAAATATTACTTCATGTGCCTAAATCCCATTTAAGATATATAGTTCAAACGGATGCTAGCAACGCAGCTATTTGTGCACAATTGTATCAGAGACACCCGGACGGTGACGCTATCCCAATCTATTTTGCTACACGTACTTTAAATAAGTATCAAGAGAAATATAATTCATCAGAACTAGAAATGTTAGCCATAGTGTTTGCATTACAGAAATTCCGACAGTATCTGTTGGGAAGACAATTTACTATTATCACGGATAACCATAGTTTAACTCATATTAAAGATTGTAAACTAACATCGGCGAGATTATCCCGATGGATTATGTTAATTCAAGAATTCGATTTCACAATTGAGCACTGCAAAGGAAGAGAAAATATAGTTGCTGATTCGTTGAGCCGATTTGTTGGTGAACGCTCTTACGAAGAACATAAGATAATGGCAACTGGGAAAATCAATTTATCTAGGAAAAATATTCGACAACGGGTAGAGAACTTACCATATTTTCAGAAACATGATGATTGTCTAGGAAAAATATATAAGGAAACAGAAGAAAAGGAAACAGACCGGTATTGTATAGAAAATGGAAATTTTATTAAAGAAAACGGGGAATCTTTGGAAAGTCTGTTTAGATACAGAAACATTAAAATTATTTATTCTTTATGTACATCAATTGTATGCTCATGTCGGCATCCGGAAAACATATGAACTTATCCAGCATGATTTTTATCACCCAAAATTACTATCTATGACTAAGAAAATTGTTAGTTGCTGTGAAACTTGTCAAAAAACTAAATTTGCTAATAGAAGATTATGGGCATCAATGTCAAATATAATCACTTCTAAGCCGCTTGAAATGATAGCTATAGATTTTGTAGGACCTTTCCCGTTATCTGAAAATCAAAATAAATATTTATTAACTTGCCTAGATATATTTAGTAAATTTATCCGAATATACCCAATTCAAAAATGTAATAGTGCTACTACCAAACTAAACCAATAAAAAAAAAAAAAAAAAAAAAAAAAAATATTCGTAATATAGATTAGATAATATATTTATTGTTATAAAAAAAAATAAAAATAAAATAATATATCGTGTTAATTAAATATAAAATAATAAAAAAAAAAAAAAAAATTAGTAATATTAAAATAAATAAAAATATATAAATAAAAAAAAATTATAGTAATATTAAAATAAATAAAAATATATAATATATTTATTGTTATAAATAAAAAAAAAATAAAAAATTTAAAAAAATAAATAAATGTTATAATATAAAATATAAATTTTTTTTTTCTCTCTGGGGGGCATATGTAACGGTCGAGCCTGTGGTTCTCCGCTGTCTCTCTATATCTATGAGATCCGAGTGACTAGTACTAGGCTTTAAACGAGGTAGCAGCACCTGTCAAGGGAGGACAGCGGACCCCTATGAGTCCAAAGGGCAATCTCGGAGGACAAGAATGGGCAGTCGACTCCCAAGATGCAACGAGAGCGTAAGTGTTTCTTTAATTAGCTAGCCTAAATGTGCTATATCTCTGATTAAATAGATAAATTAGCTCTTATAGCAGAGATGGTGGAAACAAAAATGCTTGCCGTGCAATATAAGACCCTGAGAAGTAGCCGGTACATAGTTTAAATTTAAATATTAATAAAAATAATTAACCTTTCATTATAATATATATATATATATATATATATATATATATATATATATATTCATACACACACACACACACACACACACACACACACACACACACATACCTCACCTACAGATGGCACACATGTTATCCCTAAAGCAGGATATCAAGAAATCTGGTTAATCAAGAAAACGTTTCCTATGGGAATATTTGTTGTATGTAGTTTGCCAAGGAGGTAGGTGACTAAATGCTTTAATATCAAGGAAAACTCCCGAACTGCATTGAAACAACAGAACTTTATCCAATTCAATTCCTAGGCCTATAGCCCCAAAGAAAGTAGGAAAGTAGCTTTCTACCCCTAGAAGTGGAGGACATGAGAGGATATAGGAGCAGAAAGGAAACAGTCTAATAAAATACGAGGGACATGTGATAAGAAGGAGACCAACTGGCTTCTTGTACTATATATAAGGTTTCGTTGCCTTTGTATCTAAAGCAGGCCACAGCACACGACACTAACAAGAATATTCTCCAAGCCCCGAAACACAAGCATACATATTTAGTGAAAAAATGCATCATTTCCGAAATTCATTAACGCCGTGCTCGCTTCTATTAAATCAATAAAAAATGTTCGTTGCTAACAAGTAAATTAAAGTAATTTCATGCCTGAAGAATTTTCTACAAAATTCCGTCATAAAACTTATGGAAGGTTACGAGGTTGAAAATGGATTGAAAAGATTCTTCAACGGTCACAATTATGGCAAGCCAAGTCTCAGCTTTTTGTTAATACAATTGGCGATTTTAAGGGGGTGGCATGGGAACTAGGGACATCTTGTATATATATATATATATATATATATATATAATTTAGAAAAGACCCCTCGTTTTTGTCATCTCCTAGGTAGGATTGATGGGAAGTTGTAGACATTATTTGAAATTAGCATCATGAGTACTACCTCTAAAGCTAATTTTCTTTAAGAGAATCCGCTAAAATAATTGTTGAAGTGAAACATTAGTACATTAGTGTATTAACATAATTGATGATTTAAATTTTTTTTGTCTTATCGGATCCTATTTTATAAGGTTTTACTATTTATTCTTCTCTAAACCTCCAGTCCTTTTCCTTGAAAGTGAATATGAACCTATGGCAAGAGATGTATACACATCGAGTGTGGGAGCTAACCAAGATAAATTGCTTTGAATGACCTCATTTTCGTTATTTGCTAATTAGGATCGGTGGACATTTCATGAAAGTTTTTAAAGTCGAACATCAATAGCTTCTTCGGCTCTACAATAAACAACTGGCTCAGGTAAACATTTTGAAGCCTGTAATTGACCCATTTATCTGAAATGACCGTGACACAGACATTAATGAATTATGCATTTGTCGATCTCATTTATGCTTCACAAAGGGCAGAGTTCGTTGAATCGTTTATGTCAGTTCATAACAAATGTTCTGCAGAATAATTCTTTGACATTCGAGTTTGTTCATTGCGGAAATCTGAATACCTATAATTTGGCCATGAAAGTTTCAAATCTGCAGTTACATCACCGTCCAAAGATTGTTCAGAACTATATAATATTAAAAGTTTCTTCAAATTTGTTCTCGAGGACACCTCTAAATTTACATAAACTATTTAACATCTGGTATTGATTGAAGAGAATTTAATAATTTATTGTACGTTGCAGCTAGTTGTTTCTAATCACAATACATTTGAATGGTGTGCAGAAAGTTACATGCCATATTAGTTTTAACAAAGGTTCTCCGAGGAAGAATCATTTCCTTTTAAAGTACGGTGAACTTTATTTATTTATTATTATATATTTACCCTAAGGTACACTATATGTTACTACTGCCAATTTGGTTAATTGTCAACAGTTACCTTTTTAGCAGATTTCCCTTAAGGGTACTACGGTTGGTGGCATTTTCAAAATATTTCGTCAAATGTCCATAGATCCTTCTTACGCAATAACCAAAAAGTCCGTCACGCAGGGGCTGCGTAAACTAAGCAGATTTTCCGCGTGAAGTTTAACAATAGATAAATCTGCATACCGGCAACAAGTGAAGAAATACAATCTATAATAAGAAACCTCCCGACGGAAAGCTTCTGAAATATAAACAAACAGGTCTGACATCGGCTCAGGGAAAAGAAAAACAATATACATATAGGTAACACTACCGTGAATGCTCAGTAAATATAAAGTAACATTTACGTACGAATATTGTTTTCATTGAACATTTACTTTGTGAGATATATGCAAATAAGTTCTGTTGACCCCCCCCCTTGTTTTGTTTTTGGATTACTAAAATTTGAGTGATTGAGATAAATCTGATTTTGATTGATTACAAATTACAGCACTAGCTTTAGTAAATTGTTTTCAATAAAATTAATACATTATATTCAGATTATTTCATTAATTGTTTGTCTTTCCGATCTATCTACCTATTCAGCGCTACGATGTTGGCTGGCCTGTATTTTTACAATTCAGCCGAATGAAAAATCGTGAAAATTGACTGAACATTCAGGGTAGTGTTTAATCTCCTAGGTTCACGCAACCACTGCGTGACGGACTTTTTTTAGCAGATTTCCCTTGAGGTCGTACTCATGACGTGAGTTTCGAAACATTTCTTCAAATTTCCATCGATCCTACCCGGGAGATGACGAAAATGAGGTCCATTCAAAATTATATATATACTAGCTCAGATACCCGGCTTTGCCCGGGAATTCATTTGAGGCTGGATGGTGATGGTATTTTTTTGGCAAGGCTTTACTTTGCACAATATTTTGACATTTACCAGTCCCAGTGTTTAGGGCTAATACCCGTCGTTTCTGTGGATTTGTTAATAATAAATTTGTAAATTCAGGCCTCCCTTATAACCCCCACTCCTGCCCGTTCCTAGAAATGTTAGTATGGCTTATTATAAGGATGGCGTTAGTGCTAATACACATACCGAGTGTTTTATTTAGTTCGGTTGAGTCTTTTGTGCCAAATAAAATTGTTGACTCCGGCTATAATTTTTAGCGTATAACGCCTTTGTACTTCGGTATACGACGATATTTTATATAACACAAGTTTCTCTAAATAACAAAATAAACAACTTTTGTTATTTACATATTTGCCGAAACCCCAATAGGAAACGAAATATCACTATTTTTAATTTCAGACCTCCCTTATAACCCCCACTCCTGCCCGTCCCTAGAAATGTTAGTATAGCTTATTATAAGGAAGGCGCTAGTTCTAACTCACATACCAAGTTTGGTTTAGTTCGGTTGAGTTTTTTGGGCCAAATAAAATTGTTGACTTTCGCAGTAGGTTTTAACGTATAACTCATTTATGCTTAGGTATACGAAAAAAGTGTATATAACAAAAGTTACTCCTAATAACAAAATAAACAACTTTTGTTATGTCCATATTTGCCGAAAAACCAATAGAAAAGGAAATATCGCTATTTTTAATTTCAGGCTTTTCTTATAACCCCCACTCTTGTTCGTCTCAGAGAATATTAACATAGCCTAAAGTCTAAGATGGTTTAGTAGTAATATACATACCAAGTTTCATAAAATTTGGTTCAGCCGTTTATGCGTGAAAAGGTAACAAACAAACAAACAAACAGACACCAAAGAAACAAAATGCAGTTATGGTGTCTATGACATGTGAAACGAAAAGTTATAGTGAAATTTCGCGAAAAAAATCAATGTACAGACAGAGGTTACAATTTTATTCAAAATTATATATATATATATATATATATATATATATATATATATATATATATATATTTGTCTGTTAACGCTCTAGCGGTCGCAATTTTTGTTTGATCGTTACGAAACTCGATATTTAACCGTTTCATGTAAAAAGACAGATCAAGTTCGTTAATGGCTGAAATCGTACCAGAGGGAGGGGGGGGGTTTAAAGGAGGGGATTTTCGAAAATTCAAAATATCTCCGTTATTATACATCGAATCGAGAAATTGTATAGAACCAATCTTATTGAAAATTAAATTTACAATAAATATTGTTATATATACTTATTCTCTATCTTGAATATTAACTGAGATATTTGCATTTTTATGAAGTCTGTGGTCGGGTGTTGTTCGGGTTAGTTCGGCCGTTTTCGTAAGTCGGCTCTGGCGGAAGCTTCTAACCTAACCTGTAGTTTCTAACCTTACCTAACCTTCGTTACTTTGTGAGATTTATGCAAATACGTTCTGTTCATCCGCCCCTCCCCCTTCTTTAGTTCTTGGACTACTAAAATTTGAGTTATTAAAATATAAATTATTCTTACAATTCAGAAGCCGTTTCAGTTGGGTGTTTATTAATATTAACTGTAAGATTTCTCATTACCGTTTGTATTTAATCAGGGTGGTGTTGTGTTACCAGTATGCAGATTTCTCTATTGCTAAACTTCACATAGGGAATCTGCTTAGTTTACGCAGCCCCTGCGTGACGGACTTTTTTATTCGATAGAAGCAATCCCAATATTTAAGAGTATCATATAAAACTAAAAACCAAGTTCTTTAACTACTAGCATTGGACGGGGGAGGGGGACTGGGAGGGAAACAAATCAAAAATTCAGAGTTTTCAGTTATTATGTGTCCGGTCGAAATATTTTATATATCACATCTTCTTGGAAATTTAATTTTCTATAAATGCTGTTCGGTGCTCTTCTTCTTTGTCTCGAATATTAACCAAAATATTTGTATATTTTAATTTTCAGCCTTCATTAAATCCCACCCCCTTTTAGTCTTTGCAAGGAGAATGAAAGCGAAATCGGACCAGGAATCAGAGGGGGGAGGGAGCATTTAGAAGGGGATATCGTAAATTTAAAATATATCCGTTATTTTGAGTCAGATAGAAAAATAATATAGGTCTTATCTTTCTGAACTACTAATGGTCTACAATTGTTATAATATACATTTTACATCACTCTGATCTGAAAGTAGTTACTTTCGCTACCGTATGTAAGTATGGAAAGTGGGTCTTTTTATAATAACTTGAAACAGCTGTTCTCTTTCCCGGTCTAGGGAGGGAAAAGTTTTTCCCTCCCTAGACCGGGAAAGAGAACAGCTGTTTATACTTACTTACATACTATCAGTTGAAGTTACAGTTTCCAACACTAGGTTACGCTAGCGTTTCTATTCGAAAAACGATTTATATTTTAGTTATTTTAAAGCACTAAAGATATTATTGGTCGATTACTTATCATTAGAAAATATAATTACACTAATTTAACTTAGTTTTATTATAAAATTTGAAAGAGTTATTAAAGTTATGTTACTTGTATCAGTATAGTGCTCTAAATCAGCTGTTCAGAAATAATCGATACTACAAAATGCAAAACAAATCATTTAATATGATAATACTTAATAATTACGAGTTTAAATTATATTTTGCATTTTTTGCCTCGTGATGTAAAGTATCGTTCATAACTCGGGCGGAAAGTGAGTTTCCAATGCTCTATCTAATTTCCAGCCTCGGCTTCGCCTCGGCCGTAAGACACGATCTCGCATAGGAAACAGTCACTTTCCGCCCTTGTAATGAAATATAATATTTTTGTAACTCAAATATTAGGCGAATATTGTTCGTACTATCTTATTATCAGCCTTAACCCACACTTCATCTCATCCAGTTTTCACTTAGAAAGAGAGAATAAATGGTGAGATAAGGTCACTAGTACCTAGTGCCATGACAATAAGTGGGAAAGGTGATTTGTGCACTCAGCACTAAATTGGATTAAAAGATTTCATTCAGTGAGTTCATCACTAAATATATCTCAAATTCTTAGGTGAATCGATCTCATGGATGATTGTCATGTACGTGTATTACTTAACACAAGTTCGAGTTTCGAGGGAGGGGGAATTCGACATTAAAAATACTTCTTTATTAGGAGTCGGATTAAAAAATGTTATAGAAGCATTCTTGTTAAACTTTTAATGCTCTAAAATTTTAAATCTGTAAATATTTTAATTTTTAATTCGTTATTCTTATTTTCAGCTTTCAGTAATACTTTACTTTCACTCATCGGATTTTAACTTAGAAATAGATAATATGACATCAGTAGTGTGCCGACTAAATCAGCTTAGTTTTCGCAGCCCCTGTATAACGCACTCTTTTCTCTTGCGTGTTGTCCTTTCTTTCTTAGCAGATGTCCCCTGAGGGAAATCAGCTATTAAGGTCGTTCTCATGACGCGATTTTCGAAAAAATTCTTCAAATGTCCATCGATCGTACCCAGGAGATGACGAAAATGAGCTCCGTTAAAAATTATATATATATTTGTCTGTTAAAGCTCTAGCGGTCGCAATTTCTGTGTGATCGTTACCAAACTCGATATTGGATCGTTTTATGTTAAAAGAAAGATCAAGTTCGTTAATGGTTGAAATCGGACCTGTGGGAGGAGGGGTTTAGAGGCGGATTTTAGAAAATTCGAAATAAGATTGTTTAGAATCAATTTTATTGCACATTAAATTTACTATAAATATTCTTCCATCAATTTATTCTCTATCTTGAATATTAACCAAAATATTTGTATTTGTATTAAGTGTGCTTGTGATTGGCAGAAGTCGGCTATATCGGGACTTTCCACCGAAAGCTAGTTCGGCCGTTTCCCTAGTTCAGCCGTTTCCGTAACTGTTCGTCGCTCGTGAATTTGGTTAGAGATTCGTTACTACTATACTGTTATTTGTAGGCAGATTTCTCTATTGTAAAACTTAACGTGGGAAATTTGCTTAGTTTACGCAGCCCCTGCGTGTCGGACATTTGTTTATATTATATTTTAGTTTGCTCTCCGAGACAGATTCTTGAATTGAACGCTTTCTGCGGGGCACTGAAGATACCTCCAAATACGTTTGGGATTAGATCTTCTTTGTTAGACCTTCTTGTTGTGGAATAACATTTCTGTTTTATCTCCACGTCTTTAGTTTGACTTATAATCTGACTGATATAATTTTCTACTTTCTGACTTAATTTCTTTCAGGCAAGTATACTCAAAACTCAGAAGGATTCAGACAGATTATATTTTCACTTATAATTCCAGCAAATAATGCCTTTAGATTATTAAAAATAGTTTATTACTTATTACCTTGTCAGGAAAGTTAATGTACAATGGAAGCAATGGAGAATCTATTAAATTATTTAACAGAAACCATTATACCAATATAGTTCATAATCCTGAAACTAACCTCCTCCTTAGAACGCGATAAATTTTATTTCATATTATTTAATATATAGTGGCTCAGGTTAACCATGTAAGTTAGCGCGTTGACCCTAATCTCACATGGTAAACCAAGAGTGGGGAGTTTGATTCCCGCCTGGGCAATAGGAATTTATTTAGTGACGGAATACATTAAGTAAAATCCTTGGTCCCTGGCTAGAAAAGGGTGGTAATCTGTAGAGAACCCGTCCCATTTAGCCTTAGTTGCAAAACGTGGACGTTTATAAAGAATTAATTAATTAAAATATGACCTAATATAGTTATATAACTCTTTCCAGTTTAGGCTATAGGTCAACTCAATCAGCTCATCCCTAATTTAAACTAGGCAGTTTATTCCACTAATAATTTCAAGTAATATATAAGCCTCATCAGGACTAAAACGTTCAAAACAAGATTTTAATCTGATGTCAGGTAAAAGTAAATCATCTGCAGCACGGCTAGAGGTAGTGCACCTTTAAATCTTCATTCTATGCTGTTTGAATTCGGCCATTGCCGAATGTCATATTTAGTTCAAAAAAATAAATAAAAACCGCCCGGCAGGGGCTGCATAAACTAAGCAGATTTCCCACAGACTGGTGTTAGATGGAAAAGCGGCAGGCTCAAGCATTGTTGTGGTTTTATGAACTTCAGAATGACTTGCAGAGGCTTGAACATCATCAATTAGAGAAGCATGTCCATGACATTCGTGACGTAAAAGGACATGGTTGCTATTTTATTAGACAAGGGAAAGAGAGAGGTCTTGAAAGTAATTTTGTGAGGCATAATTTTTATGATATTCATGAGCCTTCTAAAAATCTTTAATTTTTACAATCATATTGAGTGAATTTGGGATTAGTTTGGGTTGAGCTTGATTTTTCTATTGACTTCTTCATGCAAATCAGCTGTAAAATGATATTCATGTAGAAATTAGAAGAGAAGGAATTAGAAGAAAAGAAGTAGTTTTAACGTGGTTGAGAATTGGCCATTCACGACTTACCTATTTACAGGAGATGGCGAACCCTACTGCCAACACTGCAACTACACAGTAGACTTACTATAATACATATACTTACTGACTGCTATCTAAGGACTCACATAGACCTACCATACACTTTGACTGAATTACTGCATGACTGTAGCCCGTACATTGACCGCGTGTTACACTACTTGAAACATAACAACATTTATCATTTTCAAAAAATTGTAATGTAGGACAATACTGAAAATATTTGCAGAAATGAGCATACTTAAGTAAATATAATAAATTGATTATATATATTAAATAACTGATTCGACGCTAAATCACCCCAGACGTGAAATCCGGTTATTGTATGAATAAATAAATAAAATCTTATAGAAATTAACGAAGGCTAAACCTTGTTCCAGAACATTTATCATTTAATTCTTTAAATTCTTAATCAAATTTGAATAATTTAACCCATCTTTTCAACAATAGAAGAAATCTGATCTGTTTGCGCTACGTGACATCACTGTTCTCCTATTAAATTGAATACTCAAGACATTTTTCTGCATTTCATTTATAATTAGTTCTTTTGTAATTGGTATATGCTTCCTTCGGCAGCAGATGCACTGCCAAAAATAGTCGAAATTGGTTCAGGGAGAGTTGTAACGGGTGCATCCTTTGGAATCTAAAACGTCACGCAGAGGCTTCGTTAACAAAGCAGTTTTCCCACTTGCGTCTCGTATTCGAATTTATCTCAAAAACTAAAAGGTTAATGAGAACAATATTTGGTATTTAGGCTTCAATATAAAACAGCTTATTAGAAACTTAGTAGGAGTGGGGGTTTATTGAAGACCGAAAACTAAAAATGGAAATGTCTCGGTTAATAATAAAGATAATAACAAAATGTACATAAAACATTTATAGAATATTACATTTGCATTAAGATTGCTTTATATAAATATCGATCCTACGCATAATAACGTAGATATTTCGAACTTTCGAAATTTCCTCCGCTAAACACCCCTTTCATTGGCCGTTTTGAGCCGTTAAGGAACTTGATCATCATTTTTACATAAAACGTTTAAATATCGAGTTTGCAAACAAACATTGCACCCGCTAGAGCGTTAACAGTCTATATATATATATATATATATATATATATATATATGTGTGTGTGTGTGTGTGTGTGTGTGTGTGTGTGTGTGTTTGTGTGTATAATTTTGAACCGACCTCATTTTTTCGTCATCTCCTAGGTAGGATCGATATATGAAGAAATATTTTGAAAATCCCGTCATGAGTA
The DNA here is from genome assembly GCA_019009955.1 of Riptortus pedestris. NCBI lineage: Eukaryota > Metazoa > Arthropoda > Insecta > Hemiptera > Alydidae > Riptortus > Riptortus pedestris. The sequence continues at coordinate 81,052,348 of CM032231.1, read as the reverse complement.
CAAGCTCAATAGCTGACTTTCCCTAAGGGAAATATGCTAAAACCAACATGTCTGTCGTTTAGAATACTTCTTTTGCTCCGTACAAGAAAAACAAATTGATTATTAAAATGGTGTTCACGATTTTAGCTATAATTTTAATTCCAAAATTGTTTTCGCAGTGTTTACTTTATATTGATTACATCTATATAACGTACGAATAATTTCACTTCTCTAAAAAACGGGTAATTCACAGTGGATTTAAATAGTACAAAGTGAAGTCTGTCATTGACCTCCATATAAAAATCAAACCTAAATAACCTAAATCTGAAGAGGACCATTCTAAATAATAATGTGTAAAATATCTACACTTACCTAAGATAACCATAATTTTGACAAATTATGTTCAAAAACCAAGCAAACAAGTTATATTTGAGTCCATTTGATGAAATTTTTCATTTTAGAAAACAAGAAAAAAACTATCCTGTGACTTTCAAATTGTCATTGAAACAGAAGTCAAATAGCTGATTTTCCTAAAGTGAAATGCTAAAACCTAAAAAAAAAAATACTTTCTGGTTTTCATAATTTTACATTGACGCTGACAAATTGCTTATGTGAAGTACTATAATACATAACATGCAAATATATTGTGCCCGGTCTTCTTAACAACTAATTTCCTTTATATATATAATCACGCATAGTACATTATAATGCAAAATCGAATTTAAAAACAAAATTACCAGAAAAAAAATTGTCGATAATATTTTGTCATGAATTCTGAACAATAGGTTGTATTCTGGGTAAGAAAATAAATGAATTTTCCAAAATTCAAATTGACCTAAATATAATCCATACTTTTTAAATACGCATTTGAAATATATAAATAGGCAATAAATAATGAATTAATCATTGTAAATGTAGAAAGTAGATTTGTGAGCTGATATTTGGAGTAGGTGACCAGTAGCCTGGGTTATTGATCTGAAGTCTGGAGTGAGGATTGCCCTGCTACCTAGCGGCCAGTTGTCCAACTTCTAGAGCTTGCCTGCCCCAAACAAGTTCCAAACTTCGCCGCTAGTTAGCATTGCAATACACTTTCAAGTTCATTTCTTATTATACTCCTTTCTTTTATTTTTATTTGCACTAATAATATTTACTTATAAAAATATTTTGAGGGATATCAATACAAATGATGTTAATAATCTATTACATCTCTTTACATTTCCAAAAAAAAAAAAATACAGAGAGGAAATTGCACATTTACACTTAGTTAAACTTATTATTTCGAAATTTGTTCTCGAAATTTGTTATCAGTTGTGGTAAACCAAGTTTTCTGCCTTGAATTGAGTATCATATGTTTTGCTTGGGCTTGAATATCTTGGTGTGTACAGTATGTGTTGTCCTGAGTTCTTTTTTGAGTAGCCGACTTGGCAAGTTCGTCTACTTGTGTGCTTTGTTTAATGTTTGTATGTTCGGGTAACCAGTACATAGTTATTCTTTTGTTTAATGTCTGGATTTTGTGTAATATGTACGAGATGAGTGGATGTGAACTATATATGTTTTTTTAGTGAATGTAATGAGCTAAGAGAGTCAGTGCAAATTATGATGTCCGTGTCTGTAGTTTCAGGTATATTGTCTATCGCAAGTTTCAGGGCTTCAAGCTCAGCTGTATATATGCTAGTCTCATCTGGCAGCTTTATTTGAAAGTTAGCTGATCCAACAATTGCAGCTGCTCCTACTCCATGGCCTGTTTTGGATCCGTCTGTGAAAATAAATAGGTCATGTTTCTTGTCTGTTAGTAGAGAAGTAAAATGTTTTTGGTAATGATGTTCAGAAGTCGGGTTAGTTTTAGGGTACTGTGTTAGAGTCAAGTCAAAACTCAGTTTGTCAGTTTTCCAAGGATAGTATGTTTCAGTATATTAAGTGTAAATATTTGTTCTTTGGATAGAGGTATTGTGTGTGTATTAAGGAATCGGATTGGTAGAGGTTGTCTGGATGGGTTTGCTGTATACTTTTGTATTGTATGTTCATCACCATTGTTGGGGCACAGTGAGAGTTTAAGAATTTTTCTTTAAGAAGATAATGCATGGGCAATAGCATTCGTCTGTAATCCAATGGTAATTCATTTGCTTCAATACAAAGGCTGGTTATAGGGCTTGTTCGAAATGCACCCGTTGCTAGCCTGAGACCTGTGTTTTGTATGGATTCTAAAATTTTTAAAGTGCTTTTCCTGGCAGATGAGTAAGCTATGCAACCATAATCCAGAATTGACCTTGTGTATGACCTGTAAAATGTGAGCATTACACTTCTGTCAGCTCCCCAATTTGTATTACTCAAAATCCTTAAGAGATTCGGAGATTTTCTTTATCTATGAAGGATTTCTTTCATGTGAGTGGTCCTTGGTAACTTGGACTCGAAGATTAGACCTAATATTCTTATGTTATTAGACAACGGGATTGGAATATTGTTAAGAGTTAGGTTTACTGAAGGAAGTATTCTTTTCTTAGAGAAAATAATTGCTTTTGTTTTATGAGATGAGAATTTGAAGCCATTCCTACGACTCCATTGTTCTAAACTGTAAATGGTATCCTGAAGAAGTTGTACTGCGTTTTCAATTTCGCGTTTGCAAATGTAAATAAATAGGTCATCTACATATAAATAATAGTGTACACCGTTAGGCATGACATAGCCGACGCTGTCTATAGCTATTAAGAAAAGGGTGGTGCTTAAAACACAACCTTGGGGGATTCCATTTTCCTTGGCATATCTACTGGAATAATTATGACCAATTTTTACTCTAATTTTCTATTTGATAGAAAACGTTTAACAAATTCATAAATTTTCCTCGAATATTCCATTCATAGAGTCTTTGTAATCTTTGTAATATAGTTTCTTTACTGGAGAAGACGAACCCTACTGCCAACACAGTAACTGTAGACACTATAAAACATATACTTACTGACTGCTATTTAAGGACTCACATAGACCTACCACACACTTTGACTGAATTACTACAGGACTGTAGCCCGTATATAGCCCGCGTATTACAGTTCTTGAAACAAAACAACATTTTCAAAAAATTATAATTTTGGGCAATACTGAAAATATTTGCAGAAATGAGCATTCTTACGTAAATATAATAATTATATGTTATAGGTAAAATATGTTTTATGTTGAATATGTTATATGTTAAATATGTAAATTCAATAACTGCACAGCTACATATAATCAGTGTCAATCTTGGGGTATAATGCTTTATCTGCTATTCCAATGCAGCCTATACTATTATTTAGGACATTATAAAACTTTCTTTATATTTCCGCTAATCGTGATTTGATAGCGTAATAATGTATTTTAGCCTTGAGTTAAAAAGCGCGTGAAGAGTAGAGGGTGTTTGTTGAAAGCTGGTAATTCAATGAAACAATTACACTTTTAATTGCCAAGTTAGTGAAGCATAAAGAATAATTTTAGGCCATTAACTTATACTCATAAAATACATATATAACATTCTTCAGTCCGATGTTTACTAATTTACAATTTACTCCCTCTCAAAATCTACATTTCTGCTAATCCGATTGTGGCAAATAAGGATCTTGATCCATTGTTTTACATTAAACAATTCGATGTTATTAAGGTTAATACTAAGGAGGGGGGGGGAATCCCCAGTGAAAAAAAAATAGTTACATTTATATAACAATATCAAGAACAACTACTGATAAACTCTTTTTTTCTTAATATATAAATATCCAGCATTTCTTTTTATACAATTATTCCTATTATATGGCTTCCTTCCAGGACAGCTAGTGATATCTAAATTTGGATTTAATGGTTTTGCCTTTATATGAAACAAATTCTCATTTATTTGGTAAAATGTCTATTTGAATTCCTTATAAAACCCCCAAAACATTTTATTGAGAAAACGGTAGTGTTGCACAGTTATATAACTCTAATTGTCTGCTCATTTACATTCCTGAAAGGATTTAGAACACTTAGGCGTTTATAATTAATACTTTGTGTACTTAAGTAATATTCAAGTGTGTACGTTGTGACAGCCAGTCGTATAACTTACAGATCTTCATACAAATATACATGAAGTTGTTCAATATTAAATGCACACATCTGAAGACGTTGATTTTAGGCCCCTAGTCCGATTTCAGTAGTTAAGGAATTTGATCTTTAATGTCACATGAAGAGCTTATCGAATTTGGTAACGTTAACAAAAATTGCGACAGCTCTAAATGTAACAAACAATACACACACACACACACACACACACACACACACACACACACACATATATATATATATATATATATATATATATATATATATAGGTTTTTTTTGGTTTCTTTTTAATGAACCTTATTTTTATCATCACCTGTTTCGATGAACATTTTAGGATTATTTTTTTTTATGAAATCCTGTCATATGTACAACCCTATTAGTTCGAAACCTGGTAAGAATTAATCACGTAGGAAATGCGTAATCATTTTCTGTATTTCTTTTCCCGTCCATCTTTCGATCAATTTACCTGCGTTACCTTATCTACATCAATGTCACTCCTTACTGTGTATTCTTGAACCAGGATAAGTGGTCTCTAGTGTGTGCAGCTTATGGTACAAGCAGCTAACGTAATGTAAGTGTTCCCTAGAAAATTATTTGTCAGTAGATGATTAAGATGGAATTTATGGTAATTTTTTGAAGTCTCATTTTCGAAAAATTGTCTCAAATGTACAGTCATCCTACCTAATAGTTAAATAAAAAAGTCCGTCACGCAGGGGCTGCGTAAACTAAGCAGATTTCCCACGTGAAGTTTTACAGTAGAGAAATCTGCCCAATAACATCTGTAGTAGGAAGGGATCTCTAAACGTATTCACGAGGGACGGATAGTTCCGGAAATGGCCACCAGAGCTCTCGGCGGAGAGTCCGGAACATGGCGAAGTCCTGCCGAGATCACACACAATACAAATGCAAATATCTCCGTTAATATTCAAGATACAGAATAAATGTATAAAACAATATTTATAGTAAATTTAATTTACAGTAAGATTGATTATATACAATGTTTCGATCCGTCGCATAATAACGGAGATATTGTGAATTTTCAAAAATCCCCCCTCTGAACCCCCCCCTCCCACTGGTTCGATTTCAACGATTAAACGAACTTCGTCTTCCTTTTTACATAAAACGATTAAATTCCGAGTTTGGTAACGATCAAACAAAAATTACGACCGCTAGAGCGTTAACAGACAAATATATATATATATATATATATATATATATATATATTTATTTGGTGTGTTGTTCTTTTCGGAGTTTTGGTCAATGTTGGTGAAATGAATCTTAGTTTATGCCGATATTTCGAGAATCTTTATTTTCTCTTCCTCAGGGCTGTAAAAATTACATGTACTACATTATAATATTGCACATTGTTGTTATACATTGTTATAAAAGGGTGTTTTTTCCTTATTATTACTTACCAAGACTAAATATATTTATAGACTATTATACATTCTTATTGCACTATGACTAGGGTTATAGTAACCTAGTACCCGGTTTCGAATATTTATTCAAAATATTTCCGTTACTATACGTCGAATCGAAAAATTTGTATAAAACCAATCTTATTGCAACTTAAATTTGCTATAAATATTGTTATATACAGTTATTCTCTATCTTGAATATTAACCGAGATATTTGCATTTTTATGAAATCTGGGCGGATAACGGATGAGAGTTTTCTGCCAAGAGGTAGGTCGGCCGTTTTCTTAACTGTTCGGCTCTCGTGAAAAACTTCACGTGGGAAATCTGCTTAGTATACGCAGCCCCTGCGTGACGGACTTTTTTTTTATCGTCACCGAACTCAATAAGCGTTCTGTATTAAACTAAAGATTATTTTTGTAAACGGCTGAGTTCTGACCAAGGAGGGGGTTAAGTGGGGAATCAAAAATTTAAATATCTCTTAAACTATGAGTCACATTGAAAAATTGTATATAACCAATCTTGCTTCAAATTTAGTTTTCTAAAAATGCTGTTTTATATATTTTACCTCATTTTCACCCTTCAGTAAACCCTCCCCCCCTCCCATTTGGTATTCGCACTAAATTATTTATATCACAAAACGGCTTATTCTAAGCTTAAATAAAAGATATTGTTTTCAACAGGCCAGGTTATATTCGTTAATGGCAGAAATCGGAGGGGAAATGAGGAGGGTTTAGAGTGGAGGAATTCAAAAATTCAAAATATCTTCGTTATGACTCGGATGGAATAATATTATTCAACCAGCTTGCTCAAATATTTATTTCACCCGCTTCTGCTCATTGGATTCTGAAGGGAAATCAGCTCTTGAGGTCGTACTTATGACGCGATTTTCCAAATGTTCAAATGTCCATCAATGCTACCCAGGAGATGGCAAAAAGTGAGGTCCGTTCAAAACTGTATAATATATATACATATATACCGCTAGAGCGGTAACACACATCACACACACACACACACATGTATATATATATATATATATATATATATATATATATATATATATATATTTGTCTGTTTCCACTTTAGCGGTCGGAATTATTGCTTAATCGTTATCAAACTTGATATTTAGTCGTTTTATGTAAAAATAAAGATCAAGTTCGTTAACGGCTAAAATCAGTCAAGGAGGAGGGGGGGTTTAGAGGAGAATTTTGAAAATTCGAAATATCTCCGTTACTATGCGTCAGATCGAATACATGTGTAGAATCAATCTTAAAGCAAATTAAATGTTCTATAAATATTGTTATATCACTTATTCCCTATCTTGAATATTAGCCGAGATATTTTCATTTTTCTCTTTTCATCCCTCAGCAAACCCCCAATTCTACTCATGATACATAAACAATTACGCTTGTGTAATAAACCAAATCATTCGAAGTTTAAATACAACATATAGTTTTCAAGAGACATTTATTATAGGAGATACATGCAAATATGTTCAGGTGACCCTTCCCTTCTTAAGTTTTTGGACTACTTAAATTAGATTGATTGAAATAAACATTATTCTTATTCATTATAAATTACTGTATTAGATATGGTAATTCGTTTTCAATCAAATTAATACGTTATATTCAGATATATTAAAGTAATTGTTTTTCTTTCCGGTGAGATGTTAGCAGAACTGTTTGTAAACATTTCAGATGCTTTCCGTCGGCAGGTTTCTTATTATCGATTGTATTGATTCACGATGGTGTTGTGTTACCGGTATGTAGATTCATCTATTGTTAATCTTCACTTGGGAAATCTGCTTAGTTTACGCAGCCCCTGCGCGACGGACTTTTTAGGAAGAGAGAAAATATAGTGACCTGAGATCAGCAGTGTGTCACGCCCCTAATCATTCTGCTTAGTTTGCTAGGAAATTTGCTTAGTTTCTCACAGTCTGCTGTTTTGCTTTAAGTAAATTCCTTCTTTTCCGTGGAAAATCGCAAGAAGTAAAATAAAAGGAGAGCTAAAAAAAAGGCGCAGGAATGCGTCAGTATCGCTGGTGTGAGTGAAAGTGTGAGAAGACAAGATTATCTCGGCTCAAAGAGTTCATCACGCACATGAGCGGGCAGAGAATGCAATCATGGCCGTCCTCTTGCTCCTTCCACTGGGACATTCCTAACTCAGAATATTATAATTAATTTGAGCACTGTTCGCAAATTATTTATGACATTATGTGCCGTATTACATGCCCGAATGCGTACGAGCTCAGAATACTTCCCACCTACGACTGGCTCAAGAATTAACTGTATGGTTTCTGGAATGACCGTCAACATCGTGGGGGGAGTTATATACCCGGTGGCTGGTGAAATGGTAGGGCTATACTTAGCTAGTACGAATTGATGGTCTTAGGGGAAAAGGCAATCCTTACTCATAATCCTTATCCTATCCTATATCACAGACCGGTATGTATGTGTATATCCCGTCTATATGCGTGTGTACATGAGGTACTTGTTTTTATTTTGCATGCTTGCGCGTTTTTCTTTCGCTTAGCTTTCTCCGCATTCTCCCTTCTACTTGCTTATAATGAGTCGGATCGAAAAAGTTTTAAATAACCAATGTTGAGAAATGTTAACTTTCTCTAACTACGTTCTTACATGTTTCCTCTAACTCCAATATTAATCAAGTTATTTGTATTTTTATTGTTCAAAACCCCCAATTCTACTGAACCGATCTTCATTTTGAGTAGCTCATTTAGTAAAAATCTCATGTCCAACTACTATTTTAATTCGCCTTTAAATAGGCTTCTTGCTGCTGAATAAATGGTGAATAGATATTAGTCATAAATGTTAAATTTAATATGTTATGTTATTTCTTTACGTGCACTTTGTGGTACAGGTTATTTACAGGTTACCATTCTTATCTAATCAGGACTAAGGATCCTATTTAATGAGTTTGTCTCATTTCAATTTGGCATCATCAACTGTTGAGCATCAGTAGCTTAACAACATAGGTCTAATACGTTATAAAACCAACGTTAGTAAGCTATTGATGCTCTAAAATTACAGTTGTTCTATACATTTTCTCGAAATTCAAAAATGTACCTAGAAATAGAAATATATGAGGAATACGCTTAGTTTACGCAGCCCCTTCGTGACGGTCTTTATGTCGTTGATACGCTTCCTTGACGTCCCTTATGACACTTTTTCACTCCATCTTTTGAGAATAAAGGGATACGGAGGTGAGCGAGAGAGCCAGAGCAAAGACTGAACGAGTTGGTCGATAAAGGACCACTAACTATGATGTAAGTAGGCGCCTTTACCCATTTCCAACTGCTATTTCTAGGGGAGTACTAGACTAGATCAAAGACGGTAAATCTTAACCAGTTGTAGGCTAGGAGTTACTCGCATTGGATTCTAGTAATGGGCAAAACCAGACAGAATTTGGTTGTAGAAGGAAGTGTCAGTGTGTGTATATATTTATATGAGACGCTATACAGACAAATTACAGGCTTTTTTTAAAAAAATCTCTGTAATTACTAATTTAAAAAAAAAGACCTATTATAGGTAGTAAATATAAAAAAATACTAGTCTTATATAAAAAAAGATCCGTCACACATGGACTGTGTGAACTAATCAGGCTTCCCACGCACTGATATGACACACTAGTATTTTATAGTACTACTGTATGTTCTCTAGTTCCATATAAACATCCGGTGGGTAGAAGTTAGGGTTTACTGAAGGCTGACTACAAGCAATTACGGATAACTCGCTTAATATTTGAGGTACGAAAAAGTTATAGAACAACAATTGTATAGAATATCAATGGTTAAACAAGATTGGTTCTATAATATTTGTCGATTCGACTAGTTATTATTGACTAAGAACTTTAGTGTTTAATGAAGTGGCTATATATCGAGTATCGTATAGATCAAATAAACATTTTCGATATAAGAACGTAAAATCATAAATGATGACGTCATCACACTTCGTATTTTCATGTATCCCACTCAGTTCAATGAAAACAATATATGGTATTTAAAGCTTCGGATAAGCTCGAGTGGCTATTATTACGTGAGTAGGAGTTAACTAAAACCTAAAAACTAAACAAACGTAAATATCTCGGTTAATAGGCAAGATTGTACAAAGATAACGACGTTTATATTAAATTACATTTGCAGTAAAATAGGCTGTATATAATGTTTCGATCTGACGTATAGCAACGGAGATATGTCAGATATTCGTAAATCCTTCATCTAAACCCCCCTCACTACTGATCAACATTGTTTATATCATTAATGAAGTTGATCATTAATTTTTACAAAAAACGTTTTAATATCGAGTTAGGTAACGATCGACCAAGAATTGAGACAGCTAGATCGTTAAATATATATATATATATATATATATATATATATATATATATATATGTGTGTGTGTGTGTGTGTGTGTGTGTGTGTGTGTGTGTAAAAGGGGAATTTCTTAATATATCTACACATATATATATGTATATATATATATATATATATATCTATATATTTATATAAAAACAGGGTGATTACAGGGAAACGCATGTTTTTGACTTGCGTAGTATACAAGGAATGTCGTTCGGGGACGGCCGGAAGTTGTTGAGCTGTGGAGGGGGAGTGTGCAGTTTCAGTTGCAGCCGAGATGTGGAACCTTGAGCATCGTACGTTTGTCATGCGACGGTTTTACGCAAATGGTGAATCAGTCACTCAGACTCTGCGAGACTTTCGTGTGCATTTTGACGGTGCTATCCCTGATCGTAACACGATATTGCATTGGAAATATTGTTAACACAACTGGATCTTTGCTTAAGAAGAAACCTGCTGGACTGGCAAGGACAGTTAGTACCCCTGAGACAGTTGAAAGAGTTCGCCTTGCAACAGTTCACCACTCAATTCGGATGCGGGGATCTGCTTTCGGAATTCGCCCATCCTCAGTGAGAAAGATTTTTGTCATAGTCCTTAAATTTCATCCTTTCAAGCTGGCAGTATGTCATCAATTGAGTCAAGTAGATAAGAGCCGACGTGCAAATCTTTGTGACACAATGAGTAAAAATTTTGGAATAAAATGACGAAGCAGTTGTCTTTATGAGTGATGAAGCGCATTTCCACTTGAACGGAGCAGTCAATAAACAGAATTTACGATTTTCGTGTGCAGAAAATCCTCAAAACTTGTAAATTTTTGAACGCAATACAATACAATATAAATACATACTTACACACAATAAAATACATTTTTTGGTCTGAATTGCCTGAGTACTGGTTATTTGAAAACATGCGTTTCTCGGTAATCACCGTATATATACTGGGTCCGGCAAAAAAACCTCCCTGATTTCAATAGACATTTGCAAAAAGAATAAGAAACATACAGAACGATTACTTATATTTGTGAATAGCCTATATATTGCCATTTTACATCACTTAGTATACTTTACTTGGTTTTGAAAATTATGTCCGATAAATGATGTCCCCCATTTGTTAAGACATTCACGAAGTCTTTCCCTAAAGTTGTTCATAGTTCTTCGTGTACCTTCCCTTGGAATGGCTGCCACTTCCTGCCTAATGACATCTTTTAGTTCTTGCAGAGTTCTGGGACGATGTTTGTACACTTTAGCCTTTAGGTATTCCCACAGAAAGAAATCACAAGGTGATAAGTCGGGTGACCTTGGGGGCCAGGAAATGTCTCCTCTTAAAAAACAAGACGTCCAGGGAACAACTCTCTAAACATTTCCATGGACCGCCGAGCAGTGTGAGCTCTGCCTCCGTCCTGTTGGAACCAAACTTCTTCTTCCTCATGGTCTAAAACAAACTGGTTGATCTTGGGTCGGAGAAATGTCTCTATCATGTGACAATAGCGATCGGCATTGACCGTTACTGTTTGTCCATCTTCTTCAAAAAAGTACGGTCCCCACACACAAAAATTCCTCAACAGCGCACCAAACTGTGACTTTTGGGCTGTGTAGTGGCTGTTGGTGGAGTTCCCTAGGATTTTCTGCAGTAGCGGAAATTCTGTTTGTTAACAGTTCCACACAAGTGGAAGTGGGCTTCATCAGAAGAAATGAAGACAGCATCTGGGGGAATGTTTTGCAAAATGTCATCACATGCAGCCCTGCGAGTTTCATAATCTGAACACTGAAAATGGCACGTACGCCGCTACGGAACAATACCCCCTCCACATCTCTACCCCCACTACAACTCACGCGGTGGCTTGCTCAAACCGGGGAGGTTTTTTTCCCGGACCCTGTATTACACATAGACACGTGAATACAATCTCAATAGCTGATTGATTTCCCTTAATTGAAATCTGTAAATAAAAATTCATATTGAGGAACTGAAGATGATTTAACCCTAATCATCAATTGGAGCAACCTCCAACCTGCCTTAATATGAATACTTTCTTTTCCTCTTATTTAAATTTTAATAATTTACGTCTTTCCTGGGTGTTAAAATCTCCCCAATTTCAAAATCTGTAGATATTTAAGAAGTGGAGAGGTTTGAATGCAGAAGGGGATCAGAAATCCGATTATTGGGAGCTTTAAATAAGAAGTTTCTTCTATAAATAGGATTCATGTTGGACTTCGTATTCCTTTTTGCTTACTGGCTGGTGTCAGATTTTTAGCTTAGGTCATTTTAAATGGTAAGCTTTTTTTTTACTATTTTTTCTAACCATCTCTCTCTCTCTCTCTCTCTCTCTCTCCCTCTCTCTCTCTCTCTCTCTCGCTCTTTCTCTCTCACTTTGAAAAAGAAAATATGTGCCAAAGGTACAGGTTATTTTTTTTAAAGTAAGCTTTTATACAGTTGAAGGTCATACATTTAATTGAATGTGCTTATACATCATGGATGTTTGTTTCATAATTAATACTTTAAAAAATTTGGTGTATTTATTAGTTCAAACACGGTATGGCGGTTTATTCTGACTAATTGTAAATGAGTAATATCTACGCTTTCAAATTAGAACACCAGTTGTTGCTTTATGTGCTAAGTTCTAAATAAAGATTTTGTCTCATGATTGAAAAATTGTCTCAAATGTACAGTCATCCTACCTAATAGTTAAATAAAAAAGTCCGTCACGCAGGGGCTGCGTAAACTAAGCAGATTTCCCACGTGATGTTTTACAATAGAGAAATCTGCCTAATAACAACAGTAGTAGTAAAGAATCTCTAAACCTATTTAGGAGGGACGGAAATCGCCGTACTAGCTCTCGGTAGAAAGTCCCGAACATAGCCGGGTCTTGCCGACCCCACACACAATACAAATGCAAATATCTCGGTTAATATTCAAGATAGAGAACAAGCATATAGACCAATATTTATAGTAAATTTAATTTGCAATAAGATTGGTTCTATACAATGTTTTGATCTGACACAGTAACGGAGATATTTCAAATTTTCGAAAATCCCCCCTCTGAACACCCCCCCCCCCTCCTAGTCCGATTTCAGCCGTTAACGAACTTGATCTGTATTTTTACATAAAAGGTTTAAATATCGAGTTTGGTAACGATCAAAAAAAAAATTGCAACCGCTTGAGCGTTAACAGACAAATATATATATATATATATATATATATATATATATATATATATATATATATACATATATATATATTATAATGAAAGGTTAATTATAATTATTATTATTTAAATTTAATCTATTTACCGGCTACTTCTCAGGGTCATATATTGCACGGCAAGCATTCCCGTTTCCACCATCTCTGCTATAAGAGCTAATTTATCTATTTAATCAGAGATATAGCACAATTAGGCTAGATAATTAAAGAAACACTTACTCTCTTTGCATCTTGGGAGTCGACTGACGATTCCTGTCCTGCTCAATTGACCTTTGAATTCACAGGGCTCCGCTGTCAGTTCCTTGACAGGTGGTGCTACCTCTTTTAAAGCCCAGTACTAATCACTCTGATCTCATAGATATAGAGAGACAGCGGATTACCTCTAAGGCTCGACCGTTACATATGCCCCCCCAGAGAGAAAAAAAAATTATATTTTATATTATAATTTTTTTTTTTTAAATTTAATTTTTAGTTTATTTTATTTATTTATTATTTTTTTTATGACAATAAATATATTATATATTTTTATTTATTTTAATATTACTATTTTTTTATTTATTTATAACAATAAATATATTATATATTTTTATTTATTTTAATATTACTAATTTTTTTTTTTTTATTTATAACAATAAATATATTATATATTTCTATATTACTAATTTAATTTTTTTTTTATTGCTTTAGTTTGATATCCATAATTTCCCTATAAATTTTTAGTTCCTGAATATTAAATTTTCCCTTAGTATTACCGGACTTTATATATGTCAATAAATATGCTCTGTTACCATAACTTTTCTTAATCTCTTATGGACCTTCGTACACTTCTAGAAACTTGGCATATACTTTTTCTTGAGATTTAGATACCCTCAGGGATTTAACTAACACCTTAGTACCAGGTTGTAATTCAGTTATTGTTCTACTCCGGTCCCAGCTGTCTTTGATTTTTTGATACTGTCGGCGGGTCCGTTCTGCCGCAAGGGTTAAATAAAATGTCTGTTCTTCATCAGGCCTAATCAAATGCTCCAAATCTAACCATTTGATCCATTCACATTGAGGTGTTTTGCCTAACATAAGTTGTCATGGGGTTAAATATGTTGTTTCATGTATTACCTCATTCATGCATGATTCTACTTTTTTTATATAATTTTCCCACATATCGTGACGGTCTTTTACTAGAACTCGGAGAAATTTTGAGATGGTTCGATGAGCTCTTTCTACTGGATTACCCTGTGGGTGTCGGATTGAAGTTCGAATCCATGTAATCTTAGACTTGGCCAGTGTTTTGTGCCATTTATCAGCAATAAATTGAGTACCATTATCTGTTAATATTTTAGATGGTCTACCATACTTTGGGATGTAGTCGTTGAATAGACAATTTATAACAGTAGCACTATTACATTTTTGAATTGGGTATATTCGGATAAATTTACTAAATATATCTAGGCAAGTTAATAAATATTTATTTTGATTTTCAGATAACGGGAAAGGTCCTACAAAATCTATCGCTATCATTTCAAGCGGCTTAGAAGTGATTATATTTGACATTGATGCCCATAATCTTCTATTAGCAAATTTAGTTTTTTGACAAGTTTCACAGCAACTAACAATTTTCTTAGTTATAGATAGTAATTTTGGGTGATAAAAATCATGCTGGATAAGTTCATATGTTTTCTGGATGCCAATATGAGCATACATTTGATGTACATAAAGAATAAATAAGTTTAATGTTTCTGTATCTAAACAGACTTTCCAAAGATTCCCCGTTTTCTTTAATAAAATTTCCTTCTCGATACAATACCGGTCTGTTTCATTTTCTTCTGTTTCCTTATATATTTTTCCTAGACAATCATCATGTTTCTGAAAATATGGTAAGTTCTCTACCCGTTGTCGAATATTTTTCCTAGATAAATTGATTTTCCCAGTTGCCATTATCTTATGTTCTTCGTAAGAGCGTTCACCGACAAATCGGCTCAACGAATCAGCAACTATATTTTCTCTTCCTTTGCAGTGCTTAATTGTGAAATCGAATTCTTGAATTAACATAATCCATCGGGATAATCTAGCCGATGTTAGTTTACAATCTTTAATATGAGTTAAACTATGGTTATCAGTGATAATAGTAAATTGTCTTCCCAACAGATACTGTCGGAATTTCTGTAATGCAAACACTATGGCTAACATTTTAGTTCTGATGAATAATATTTCTGTTGATACTTATTTAAAGTCGGGTAGCAAAATAGATTGGGATTGCGTCACCGTCCGGGTGTCTCTGATACAATTGTGCACCAATAGCTGCGTTGCTAGCATCCGTTTGAACTATATATCTTAAATGGGATTTAGGCACATGAAGTAATATTTGTCTACAAAATGCTTCCTTTATAGATAGAAATGCTTTCTCCTCTTCTTCGTCCCATTTCCACTTCTGCCCCTTTTTTAATAATTTATTTAATGGAATATTTAATTGTGCCATGTTTTTAATAAATCTCCTGTAGAATCCAGTCAAACAAAAAATCCTTTCAGTTCCTTTAGACTACAGGGTCTCATAAATTCTTGAATCGCTTCAATTTTTTCGTGACACATTTCAATTCCCTCAGATGATATAACATGACCTAGATATGTTACTTTTTTACAAAAAAATTTGGCTTTCTCAAGATTCGTGGTTAAATTATGCTTTGCTAAAAGATTCATTATTATTTCCAGATGATTCAAATGTTCTTCGGGACTATCAGAAAAAATGAAAATATCATCTATGAAAACCATAGCAAATTCTGAAACCTGTTGAACAATCGGATTGAGTCCCCTTATCAGAGCAGAACATGAGGTCTTTAATCCAAACGGCGTGACCTTGAAAACATATCCCTGCTGCTTAAATACAAACCCAGTATATTGTTTTGATTCTTTACACAAAGGAATTTGCCAAAATGAATTTCGGAGGTCAAGAAGTGACATGTATTTGGTGTTTCTACATTTCGATAAGACATAATCGATACTAGGGGCTGTTCATATTGTGGGATTAAACATTTATTTAATTGTCGGGCATCCAAGCATAGTCGTATTTGTCCATTTCTTTTCTTTATTACTACCAGAGGATAGATAAAACTAGTGTAGGATTTCTCAATAATCCCATTTTTTTCCATTTTAATCAATTCCTTAGCCACCTGTTCCTCTAGACTATGTGGTATTGGGTATATTCTACCTTTTATAAAATTCACACCGGGAATCAATTCTAACTTATGAGTGTAATGTCTAATTAAGCCGGGTTTTTCTCGAAATATTTCTGTTTTTATTTATTAAATTTTCCAGTTGATTGCGAATATGTTTATTTTCAACATCACATTGCGGATAATATTCTACGATTTTACCTATATCTAAAAATTGTATATTAAGTTTATCCTCTCCAATATCTATTGTTCCGATTTTCTTTATTTTTTCTCTTTTAACTTCGTTGTAATTAAATTCCAATATTTTATTATTCTAATGTATTCTAATTTGGTGTGTTTCTAAGTTTATTAGTGTTTTAACCTTTTCCATAGTATCAATACCAAAAATAATAGTGTACACCAGATCAGGTATTACCCAATAATTTAAATTTATTGTTTCATTACAAAAGGTAGTGCTCATTAATATTTGTTTTTTTATCTGTTTCGATCTCTTCCCAAAAGCCCCTTTTTCTTTTGCCGATAAACCGAATTCGCTTAAAATTGGGAGATCATTTTTATGTTGCTGATAAACATTTTCATTTATGGCTGTTTGTTGTGATCCCGAGTCCCATAGAACATCAATCTCTTTGTTTCCATATGTTAGACGTGTAATCGGACTTGCGACTGTTGAAATTTCTATATTTTCAGGTAAAAGTTCCTCTAATAAATAGTCGCATGGATTTTCAAATTATGAAGATTTATCTTTTATAATACTACTAATAGTCGGCATAAATTTTACAAAACCTGAATTTAATAACTTCATTGTACCACATTTGTCCTCAGGCTCTAAATAATTCAAATGGGGACTTATGTGTTTACCGGACATTCTTTCTCAGTAGGATTTGATTTAGGCGGATTTAAAGTATGTTTTGATGATTCCAAATTCTGATCTCTTATTACCGCGTTTATTCCTGTTTGTTTCTTCTCGCTTGTTCCTGGGCTATTTCGGAAGTCTTGACCGTTATAATTTCTATTTTCAAATCTCCCATTACCTCTTCCAAAATTTTTGTTGAGTGGTTTGTAATTTGAATTCCCACTACTATTATAAAATTGTCGGGAAACATTATCCGGGTTTCTTGGATGAAAGCTATTACTAGGGAGGAAATGACTATGTTTCCTGTTATAACCTGGTGGACTACTCCATGAATTTCGATACCTTTTCTCTATCGAAAATTCTCTTTGTCTATTTCTTACTCTATTTGGGTTGTTTCCCTCATTCTCACGATTTTCTTCTCCATCCGTTCCCCTCCTGATATCCTGAGCTGGTAATTTTTGTAAAAGGTCAAGAAATTTCTCTTTATTACTGATTTGGCCGACCCCCAAGATACATTGTATTTGCCATGGGAAGTGTTTTATTATGCATTTTATTTGATAAGACTCAGGAAAAGCTGGATTAAGATATTTACAGTCTTTAAATAATTTCCTGGCATAATCATCCATAGTTAAATTTTCTCCTGGGCGATATTTCCCATTGGTAATTTGATTTCTACATTCATCCTGCCTATCTTCTCCCCAATATTTATTTAAAAATCTTTCTTTAAAATGAATGAAATTTCTAATAAATTCCTTTTCAATCAGCCACCAAGTTCTGGGAACTCCCCTCATGCACTCTGAAATAATTAACTCTTGTTTTCCCCATGTATCTACTCCATAAATGTTAAAATAATTTTCTAATTCAGACAGAAAGTCAGTAGGGCTCTCCTGTCGACTATCACTAAATTTAGGACATCTCGCTTCAGGATTGACTCTAATTTCTTTACAGTTGGGCCTATCTGAACTTTTTTTAATTCTTGCCGGATATTTTCCATTTCATCAGCTATACCTCCTATTTTGAAATCTGTCTCTAATAAATTCTCTATTTGTATTAACGATCTATCTTCAATTAGTTGTTTATTTTCGTGAGTTATTTTCTGAATATTTAGATTTATTTCATCATTTATCTTCCCTTGAATAATCTTTTCATGCTCAATTTCCCCTTTTAATTCATTCCGATTTAAGTTTTTCTGTTGATGGCATTCTTGTCGGGTTTCTATTATTTCGGCATCCATTTCATCCATTAATTCCGTTTTTAGTAGTTCTCTAGTCTGAACGGTTTCTTTTTTTAAATTTTCTGTTTCACCTGCTAACCTATTCTCTAAAGATTTTAAGTTTATTTCATTTTCGTTTTTAAGATTATTTATCTCATTCATAAATTCTTTTCTCACGTTTGATACATCTACTCGAGTTTGTTCGATATCTATTTTCAATGATTCAATACTATTTCTAACTTCTTGTTTAATTTCATCTAGTTTGTTATTATTTTCTTCTAGTTTGTTATTATTTTCTTCTAGTTTATTATTATTTCCTTCTAGTTTAGCTTCCAATTTAGTATTTCCTGCTTTTATTAGGTTCATTATAGCTTCCAGCATGTTTTGATCTTTTTCGATAGGCCTACTGACCTCTTTTTGTCCTTTTAAATCGTTTAAATTATCTATTATTCTGGTAGAAGTACCTCGCGGTTGTTCAAAACCCAAAATACTCAAATTTTCTATCTCAGTAGATAGAGGTATTCCCGAATCCTCTAATTGAATTATATGTCTAGCCTGATCTTTATATATGATATTATTGGTCTGTGTCCCTTCTAACGGTTCATTTTCAATAGATAGATTTTCAAGATCCAAATTATTACTTTCCTGTTCTACATCACTAATCCTATCTTCAAAACTTTTGCTATTAGTATTAATATCCATTTTTATAATCTACAACAAAAATTTTTTTTAAATGAATAACCAAAATACATATTTTAAATGTTTAAATTTTTTAAAAAAAATGTTTAAGCCGTGCCCTATCACGAGGGGACCATTTTATATAATGAAAGGTTAATTATAATTATTATTATTTAAATTTAATCTATTTACCGGCTACTTCTCAGGGTCATATATTGCACGGCAAGCATTCCCGTTTCCACCATCTCTGCTATAAGAGCTAATTTATCTATTTAATCAGAGATATAGCACAATTAGGCTAGATAATTAAAGAAACACTTACTCTCTTTGCATCTTGGGAGTCGACTGACGATTCCTGTCCTGCTCAATTGACCTTTGAATTCACAGGGCTCCGCTGTCAGTCCCTTGACAGGTGCTGATACCTCTTTTAAAGCCCAGTACTAATCACTCTGATCTCATAGATATAGAGATATACCTCTAAGGCTGGACCGTTACAATATATATATATATATATATATATATATATATATATATATATATATATATAATTTTGAACAGACCTAATTTTCGTCATCTCCTGGGTAGGGCCGATGGACATTTGAAGAAATTTTTCGAAAATCGCGTCATGAGACGACCTCAATAGCTGATTTCCCTTAATGTGAAAGGTGGTGGCCAATAGCGGAAACTACCGTGCTAGCTCAAGATGGCGCCGGCTGGTTTCAAGCGGAACAGGCAGTTGGGTTCTACCGAACCGAGGGACGGTTCTACCGCTACAGTAAAAGTTTACTCCTCTTCAAAGATAGAGTCAGTTGGGTTTGGTACCTCTCCAGGGACGGTTCTACCGCTACAGTAAAAGTTTACTCCTCTTCAAAGATAGAGTCAGTTGGGTTTGGTACCTCTCCAGAGACGATTCTATCGCTACAGTAATAGTTTACTCCGTTTCAAAGATAAAGTCAGTTGTGATTGGTCCCTCTCCAGAGACGATTCTATCGCTACAGTAATAGTTTACTCCGCTTCAAAGATACAGTCAGTTGTTTCCCTCGCCCGAGTGAGAAAGGACGTGCAGTTGGCTCTGCAAAAGAAAGAAATAGTATTAACCGCCCGCAACTCTAGTGTCAGAAAAGGATCGCCGCATCGAAAACAAAGTTCTCCGCTACCAGTATTCACCAGCTAGAAGATAGAATCTCATTGGAGATTGGATAGAACACAAAATAACACAGGAAGAAAATCCACTTCATAAAAGGTATATGTTTCCCGCAGGTACCTATTTCTTTATTATAATGCTAGCATTATCTACGCATACTATTAAATGAGTATGTACTCATAATCTAGGACTGATCGATCATTATATTGTATATATATATATATATATATATATATATATATATATATATATATATATATATATATATATATTATTGGCTTGCCGCTAAAGTATTTTATAAAGTTAAATTTCCTTTGTTTCTTTTTCAACCTCTATATCAATAAATGTTAATGTTTGGTTCAATTAGACATAAGGTTAGTTTCTAAATCTGCATTCTTAAGGTTTGAGTTGTAAAAAATTAGCTTCCTTACTATAAAGTTTAAGTTTGTGTTACTTATTCAATATATACTTTATTCTTTGGAGAACTCAAATAGTGACTTGTATTATTCACCCCCAACTTTCCATAAAATAGTAAATACTTCAGTCTAATGCTTTCTTATGAGGAAATTATCTCTGTAATAATTTTATTTTCAGTCTAATGCTTTATAATTATTACCGCAAAAGCTAACCGCACGCCTTTACAAATATTATAAATATTAATGTGAACGTGCCTTATTTTCGTTTACTCCAGGGTAGGACTAATAAGTATTCGATGAAATTGTTTGTAAGTCGAGTCGTGATTAAAGCCACAATAGCTGATTTCCATGAGGGAAGTCTTCTGAAAATCCTTTTTTTCAGAATGATATATGTATTACAGTTGTCGAGTGTGGCGTATCTCCAGCGGTGTCATTTCTGGTGGTATTCCAGGATATTTCGCCGATTTTCCAATCGGCTTATTCCGGTGGTTAAAATAATGTAAATATATGCAGTATATTAACAAAACAAACTAAATATTACAACATGAACCACGAGGAAAACTTAAGCTTTACAGTAATGGATGCCTTCACGAAAAATAGGTGCCTATCCTTGCTAAGTTTAATAGCACGCGGTACCAGACCCCAGGATGTCCATAAATTGGGTTGTAAATTATATACTTGTAATAGAGTTTAGCATGTATATAGGGGCTATAGCAAAGTGTGCATAAATACCTCTGATATTACAACGAAATTTCTATGTTAAATAGCTATTTCTTGTAGTTCTTTGTTAACGCCCACTTTTTGAGTCTAATCAGGATGGGTTACCTGCAGGTTACTACTCTCTTCTAGCCAGGAAAGGAACAAGAATTTCATTTAGTGATTTCGTCACTAAATAAACTCCTATTGCCCACATGGGAATCGAACCCATGATTTGAGGTTTACCAATAATATCAAGACCAAATTTTTAACTCAAATGGCTAGCCTGACCTCCAAAACAGCTGTCAGATAAGCAATATAATTTATACTTATTTGTTTTTGTTACACTTATTCGTTAATTGTCTTACTTACTGAATTCCTTAGAGTGTCTTCAACCTAGGCCATTGTTACCAATCTTATTGTCTTCTCTGCAGATCTCTCAGCCAGGATACTGTAATTAAGGATGTCAGGAGTTCATCGAACTACCGAGGCTTGGGCCATTTTCGTTGCTTACTTCCTTATAGAGTTCTTATTATAGTCAGGGGGGGGGGGTCAATTCTTAAAAAAATGCTCCAAATACCCTGCTGTTATTCATAGTCTCGCCATTGACAAGTGTGATAAGTCAACCATGATAACAAGAAATAAATGGCTGTTAACAATTATTTCACCTTCGCATTAAGGAACAAATTAATTAATCGTGAATATGCCCAAAAATTCAAAAGAGCACTTGCTGCGTAAACTAAGCAGATTTCCCACGCGCTGGAGTATGATACGTCGATGATCTCATATCACCATCCATTCTCTAATTCCCCCGCAGTTAGAATCCTACACAACAGAACTAAAAATCCGTCACGCAGGGGCAGCGTAAACTAAGCAGATTTCCCATGTGAAGTTTTACAATAGAGAAATCTGCATACTGGTAACACAACACCAGCGTGATTAAATACAAATGGTATTGAGAAATATTTCAGTTAATTAAAATAAATTCCCAACTGAAATGGCTTCTGAATTGTAAGAATAATTTATATTTTAATAATCAAATTTTAGTAGCCCAAGAACTAAAGAAAGGGGCGGGGGCTGATGAACAGAACGTATTTGCATAAATCTCACAAAGTAACGAAGGTAAGGTAAGGTTAGAAACAAAAGATAAGGTTAGTAGAAGCTTCCACCTGAGCCGGGTAGTTACGAAAACGGCCGACCTAATCCGAACTAAACCCGACCACATGTCCCACAGACTTCATAAAAATGCAAATATCTCGATTAATATTGAAGATACAGAATAAATGTACTTAACAATATTTATAGTACATTTAATTTGCAATAAGATTGGTTCTATACCATTTTTCGATCCGATGCATAATAACGGAGATATTTTGAATTTTCGAAAATCCCCCCTCTAAACCCCCCTCCCTCTGGTCCGATTTCAGCCATTAACGAACTTGATCTGTCGTTTTACATAAAACGGTTTAATAACGGTTTCGTAACGATCAAACAAAAATTCCGACCGCTAGAGCGTTAACAGACAAATATGTATATATATATATATATATATATATATATATATATATATATATATATATATATATACTAAGCTCAGATTCCCGGCTTCGCTCGGGAATTCACTTGTGGCTGAATGGTGATGGTATATTTTTGGCAAGGCTTTACTTTGCACAATATTTTGACATTTACCCGTCCCAGTGTTTAGGGTTAACACCCGTCGTTTCTGTGGATTTGTTAATAATAAAATTAATTTTTTATGTAAGACTTCACTGTCCTGCATATTGTCATATTTCCCGTTTCCTGTGCATTATGCATAGATTTGAATTATTAAGGAGAAAATATTGACATACATTTGAATTAATTTTTTAAGGTGAGGTACCTGGTAGTTTATATTGAAAAGAAGTCTCGATCAAATTTCTCTAAATAACAGAATAAACAACTTTTGTTATGTGCATATTTGCTGAAACCCCTATAGGAAATCACTATTATTAATTTCAGGCCTCTCTTATAACCCCCACTCCTGCCCGTCCCTAGAAATGTTATTATGGCTTATTATAAGGAAGGCGTTAGTGCTAATACACATACCGAGTGTTTTAATTAGTTCGGTGAGTCTTTTGTGCCAAATAAAATTGTTGACTTCTGCTATAATGTTTAACGTATAACGCCTTTATACTTCCGTATACGGCAAAAGTGCATATAACAAAAGTTACTCTAAATTACAAAGTAAACAACTTTTGTTTTAGTCATATTTGCTGAGAAAGCAATAGGAAACGAAATATCGCTATTTTTTATTTCAGTTCTCCCTTATAACCCCCACTCCTGTTCGTCTTAGAGAATATTAATATAGCCTAAAGTCTAAGTTGGGCTAGTTGTAATATACATTCCAAGTTTCATAAAATTCGGTGCAGCCGTTTATGCGTGAAAAGGTAAAAAAACAAACAAACACACACCAAAGAAACAAAATGCAGTTATGGTGTCTATGACATGAGAACCGAAAAGTTATCGTGAAATTTCCCGAAAAAACTCAATGTACAGACAGAGGTTACAATTTTATATATATATATATATATATATATATATATATATATATATATATATATATATATATAATTTTGAAGGGACCTCATTTTCGTCATCTCCAGGGTAGGATCGATGGACATTTGAAGAAATTTTTCAAAAATTGCGTCATGAGTACGACCTCAATAGCTGATTTCCCTTCAGGGGTTAGTTGTACATTAGACGTTTAGTGACCGAGGTTGTTCAGGTGAAAATGAATAATAGTGGGGGGGGGGCTGCAGAAAGCTAAACCCCAAAAATATCTAGTGAATATTGGAATCAGAAAAAATAATTATAAACCTACACTTGTAGAAAATTAAAATTCCAACAACATTGGTTACATTCAACGGACAGATTCCCCTTAATGGAAGGAAATCTGCTAAAGCTAAAGTAAGTGTTTACAAAAAGAAATCAACATTTACCTCAGTGTAAATTTTATTTTCCTACTGACCAAAATTGTTTATCGTACGGACTAGGGTTATCAAGGAAAAAAAAACCTCTTTGTGGTCGTCGACAGCAATATGATATATATGTTGGAAAGAATAGCCATATAAAAAGGTGTGGAAATAGAATGCAAACAAAGAGAGAAATAAGGAAAGTGTCATATGTTCAGGAGAGCCCCAGCTGTTTTACACAAGGTCGCCGCAAAAATTCTTTACTAAAATCATATTCCTCTTCTCTAAAAACAAAGAGGATAAATCCTTTTGATGAAAATACAATTTGCTTATTTTTTTCTGAAAGTGGAGATTTCATTCTTTCTTCCTCTATGGCTGCTTTATTTCATAGTATTCCCATGTTATAAAATAAATGTGTTTATATAAAAGCTCTGTTCCAGGATTTATAAAATAGTTCATCTCCCAGAAGGGAGAAAAAAAATACAAAATGTTTCTAGATTCAAATTGGAGTTGTGTCCTGATAATCAGAACTGTTTGGGACTAATTCAATATTTAATTAAATAAAATATGTCAATAAGATGACTCTAAAAATAGCGTCATATTTTGGCTGATTTTCTCCTAAGGAGGAAAATGAGGTCCATTCAAAATTATACACACGCACATACGTCAGTAACCACTCTAGCTAGGTAGTTTAATCATCACCAAACATGATATAAAGGGTATCCCAAATTCTTGTTAAAATCGACAATTTTATTAATAAAAACCCTGCTAAAAGCTGAGACTTGGTGTGCCATAATTTTGACCCCAGAAGAATCTTTTCAGTTCATATTCAACCTCGTAACCTTTCTCCTGAGATGTCCTGACATCTCCAACGACGATAACTTAGGAATTTCGGATGGAATGCCATACATTTTTTGGCGGATTCTGAAACGAGTTTATTGCTGAATATTTACGAGGGTAGATTTGACCGTAAAATGCACAAATCTTTATTTCAGAATCGGCAAGTTTTTTGAAAAATGCTGCGTCATAAAAGTAGTAGCCAATAAAATTATATTTGAAATGTCTATGGGAAAAAAATGATTCTGAAAAAAAATTTAAAAATAAAACGAAATACCGCAAAAGATAATAGTCTCAAATGTCCAATTTACATAGGAGATGACGAAAATATGGTCATATATATAATGTTATTCCTATATACTAGTACACTTATTGTCTTATTATTATATAATTTTGAATAATATAAAGGAACTACTTTATCCTTAGCTTAAATACACAATAATGTTTTCAAGAAACTTTTATTATGCGAGATATAAACAAATCTATATGTCACGACGTCATCATTTAAGATGTTTGGTTATTGTCTTGAAAATATTTATTGGATCTGTACCCAACTCGATATTTAACCGATTCAGTTAGCACTTAAGATTATATTTGTTACTGACAGAAATCAGACCAGGAATATGGGGGGGTTAGCGGGGGATTGGAAATTCAAAATATCTCCTTCATTACGAGTCCGATCGTAAAATGTTATAGATCCAATGTATTTTAACTATGTATGCTCTACAATTGCTGTTCTATGTATTTGTTCGTAACACAAAAAGCGATTAATTCATACTTCCTTATTTTCAGTCCGAATAGGTGAGATGGGGTGACCAATGTGATATACCAGCTTGGAAAATCTGTAGCCCCTGCGTGAGGAGATTTTTTTTAGCAGATTTCCCTTAAGGGAAATCAGCTATTGAGGTCGTACTCATGACGCGAGTTTAGAAAACATTCCTCAAATGTCCATCGATCCTACCCAGGAGATGACGAAAATGAGGTCCGTTCAAAATTATATATATATATATATATATATATATATATATATATATATATATATATATATATATATTTGTCTGTTAACGCTCTAGCGGTCGCAATTTTTGTTTGATCGTTACCAAACTTCATATTTAAGCGTTTTACGTAAGAAGAAAGATCAAGTTCGTTAATGGCTGAAATCTGAAAAGTGGGAGGGGGGGGGTTTAAAGGAGGGATTTTTTAAATTTCGAAATATCTCCGTTATTGAGCGTCAGATCGAAAAATGTATAAAATCAATCTTATTGCAAATTAAATTTACTATAAATATTGTTCTATACATTTATTCTCTATCTTGAATATTAACGGAGATATTTGCATTTTTATGCATGTGTGTGATCGGCAGGATTTGGCTAAGTTCGGGACTCTCCGCCGAGAGCTAGTGCGGACCGTTTCGGTTACTATTCGTCCCTCTTGAATAGGTTTAGAGATTCCTTACTACTACTGTTGTTATTAGGCGGATTTCTCTATTGTAAAACTTCACGTGGGAAATCTGCTTAGTTTACGCAGCTTCTGCGTGACGGACTTTTTATTAATACAAATTAGAATACCGATTCTCTTTAACGCATTAAAATTGAAACTACCTCTTTTTAAATTCTTACTTCCAAATGTAAGAGAGGCAAGTCTAGATGGTATATAGACATTGAAGTCTAGATACTCAAACTGGCTAATGCTTAAAATTAGTTAGCTTATGCAGGCTGCAGGCTTTGGAAGGATGGCTTTCTTTCTAATAGATTTTCTAAGGGATTCCGGCCTCAAGTAGAATTTCCTTTTCTTCGTTCTTTTATGAGTATGAGTTCAATTTCCCTCATGATAACTTTATTGTTGATTGGTCTTATGCAGAAGACAACCAGAAACCACTGCATGCCCTTGTGACCCCCTTTATTTCCTTGTTCATTCCCGTGTGAATCAGATTTACCTATTCAAAGGAACAATTACCAGGGGTAGCCTTTAGGTACAACATCGACGGTATATTTCAATTAATCAATTATTAAACAGAAATTATTATCGAATAAGCTCTACAAAAAAAAATAGTCACCAATATAACTAAACTAAATGTTTCTCAAGAGATAGATGAGACGCTGGTAAACTCCGATCACCATATTTTCTCCATTTCTTCCGATGAGTAGAAGTGGAGGTTTACTGAAAGCTGGATACAAAAAAAGTATAAAAACCTCACTTATTATGTGAGTAACATAAAAACTTTATATACCAAAAATTGTTGAACATCAAAGTTTAATCAAAGTTACTCTACAACAATTTTCTATCAAACTCGTAATTAGGGTTTTGGTTGAATTTTGTAATCACTCCCTCTAAACCCAGCAACCTATTCCGGATCTGATTTCATCCACTGATAAAAATGATCTTTTAGTGCTGAATGAAATTAAGGTAATATAGGTCCATTGAAAACAATATTTGGCATTTAAGCTTAAGGTTAACTTTTTATTTATTTAAATGAGTTCCGCAACACAGGCGATTTACTCATTATTCAATTGTGCACAAAAAAGCGAATAACAAAAAAAAATGTGACAAATATATATATATATATATATATATATATATATATATATATATATATAAAGCCTTGCCAAAAATATACCATCACCATTCAGCCACAAGTGAATTCCCGAGCGAAGCCGGGTATCTGAGTTAGTATATATTTGTCTGTTACCGCTCTAGCGGTCGCAATTTTTGTTTGATCGATACCAAACTCGATATTTAGTCGTTTTATGTAAAAAGAAAGATCAAGTTCGTTAACGGCTGAAATCGGACAAGTGGGAGGGGGGGGGGGTTTAGACGGGAGGATTTTCGAAAATTCGAAATATCTCCGTTACTATACGTCGGATCGAAAAATTGTACAGAATCAATCTTATTGCAAATTAAATTTACTATAAATATTGTTGTATACATTTATTCTCTTTCTTGAATATTAACTGAGATATTTGCATTTGTATTCTGCATGTGCTCGGCAGCAGTGGCTATGTTCGGACTTTCCGCCGTGAGCTCTGGCGGCCGTTTTCGTAACTATTCCTCGTGAATAGGTTTAGAGGTTTCTTACTACTACAGCTGTTATTAGGCAGATTTCTCTATTGTAAAACTTCACGTGGGAAATCTGCTTAGTTTACGCAGCCCCTGCGTGACGGGCTTTTATTTATAGAAAAGTAGTTCAAGAAAGTCTTTAGAAAAATTATATTTCACTCCTGTACAATTGTATTAGGAGAAAATAAAGTAGTACACTTTTTTTTTCTCTCTTCTGTGTGTCGTGTATAATTCTTCTGCTAGTGAAACAGTTAATGTGTTAAGTATAAATGGCATAAATGTAGATGCAATTGAATTTGGATTATATCCATTCGTTGTTATACGTTATTACCGACCACTCTGCTATTAAGGCTTATTGGGACGGGTTATCTACAGGTTACCACACTTTCTTGCCAGGGTGGGACTAAGGATTTTATTTAGTGAATTTTATCACCAAATAAATTCCTATTGCCCAGGGCGGGAATCGAACTCGCCACTCTAGGTTTTCCATGTGTGATTAAAGTCGACGCTTTAACTCACATGGCTAGCCTGAGCCCGACATATCCATTTACCTTGATATTAAACATATGATCATATAGAAGGAAAAATTAAAACCATCACGAACTGACCATAAGCAAAACAGTTCTTAATAAACCTTATCTGAACTCAACATGATTTCCTTACCCTTCTAATAAATAACAAAGGAAAAATCTCTTAGCAGCACATGTAAAACTATTTCATATGAAACGAATATACGATATGTCTGTTCCAATACACGCGATCAAAAAAATATCATTCCAGCTTTTAGCAGATTTCCCTTAAGGGAAATCAGCTATTGAGGTCGTACTCATGACGCGATTTTCGAACAATTTCTTCAAAGGTCCATCGATCCTACCCAGGACATGACGAAAATGAGGTTCGCTAAAATTATATATATATATATATATATATATATATATATATATATATATATATATATGTGTGTGTGTGTGTGTGTGTGTGTGTGTGTGTGTGTGTGTGTGTGTGTGTGTGTGTCTGTTAACGCTCTAGCGGTCGCAATTTTTGTTTGATCGTTACCAAACTCGATATTAAAACGTTTTATGCAAAAAGACAGATCAAGTTCGTTAATGGCGGAAATCAGACCAGTGGGAGGGGGCTTAGAGGGAGGATTTTCGAAAGTCGAAATATCTCCGTTACCATACGTCGGATCAAAAAATTGTATTGAACCAATCTTATTGCAAATTAAATCTACTATAAATATTGTTTTATACATTTATTGTCTATCTTGAATATTAACCGAGATATTTGCAGTTTTATTAAACATGGGCGGTAACGCATGAGTGAGTTTCCCGCCAAAAACTAGGTCGGCAGCTACCGTAATTGCTCGGCTCTCGTATGGAGATTTCCCTATTGTATAACTTCACGTGAGAAATATGCTTAGTTTACGCAGACCCTGCGTGATGGACTTTTTTTTTTATAATCAAATTAGATTTCATTCAAATCTACCGAATCTATAATAGGTACAGCATTTTAATGCTCGTCGTTTAGGAGTTTGCAAGACACAAACACACAGGAAAATGCCACGCCGATATCAGCCAAATGAAATTTCAATGGATTAACCTTCCAGTAGTCGCGCTTATTTTAAGTCATTAGTAGTCGCAGAGCACCTGTGAGGTGCAAAGCAATAAAACTCGATATATCTATTATTAATGACTCCAGGAGTCACAATAAATGTGCTCAATTAATTAAATTTTATTTAATAAAGCATTAAAAATAATTTTGTAACTATAATACACTTATAAAATACCATAAGAATATTTTTAAAAAAAATCTTTATAATTGCATAAAGTACTAGCATTAGTTTGATGTTCCATTATTATTTTTAGTACTATAAATAAAACTATATGATATATTTTATTGTACTCATACAAGGTCAAAATAGCAATAAATTAGGTGCATTACTAATTAATTATTTATAGTATAAAAATATAAAAAGTTGCGGCCTAAAATTTAAATTTCACATTGGATTGACTTAAAAACAGTAAGTGTAGATAAAAAATATTGTTATAGAATATTATGATAAATGATAAACTAATCAAATAAAATACTTTTAACAAATATTACAACGTATTAATAAATGAAAGAATTAAAATGCACTGTCTTCATCAATACTATTAATTCTTACAAGAGTATTCCTACAATCTGGGAAGATTGGTTTTACATGGCTCAATCCTAAGTGCACCTGACAGTATTCACACTGGTATTTTGTGTTTTTCCTTTCCTTCTTATCTAAGCAAGGCTGACAATATTTTCTTTTTTTACTTGGAGGACCACTTATAGAATATGACCAAGTAGATGGAATGGACTGTCCTCTGACTTCTATCAGTCGATCTCTTAGACTTCTCGGAATTGGACCCACCTCTAATGCTCGCCTAATAAGCTGTTCCCGTCTTAGTTCAGCGCTAAGCTGTCGTAAAAACCCACGTCGATTCTTTATATGAAATCCATTTCCATTATCTATTATTTGTGCATTAATAGCGGCCACGTTTAGTGTGGAGAAGAAAATCACCACCGGCCAACGCCTCGTATTTCGAGCCACATTATAAGGTGCGCAGAGCTTATCGACGGTGTCTACTCCGCCCTTGCTGCTGTTATAATAGGTGACGATTTCTGGCTTATTTTTTTCCCCAGACTCCTTGTCTATGGAATCGTTAAAATGCATGCTGGATATATGTAAAAAAAAAAATTATTTTTTGAAGGGACATAGGAGACGATAGTTCCTTCTAAAGGCAAACAAGCTAGAGAATAGCTCTGCATGAAATCGAGATATATCGAGAGGATTTTTAAGGTTGAAAACTCTACTTTCGTTAGCCATTCTAGCCTGCAACAATATTTAATCATTGTTTTTTATAATAATGCTTTTTTTTTGTAACTTATGAAATATGTTGAAAATATAAAACAAAAAAATCACTTCAATGGTCGCATGCACCTCACAGGTGTTGTCTTCTCCCGGTGCCATTTTTCAAAGTAACACAAAATTAGTTTAACATAATAAACTGAATATGAACTAGAACGAATGGTTACGTGAAATACATCGAAATATGAATTTGTGTATACTTACATTAATAGTCGCATGCACCTCTGAGGTGATTTTTGATGATGACACGTGCTAGGTTGACACTTAGAAATGGAAAATGCCACTGAGACCTTAAGAGGAAGGAAGTAGGAAGATAGTAAGAAGGTGGCACCCCTAGCGGAAGCTGCTAATTTGAAAAGGATGAATTACAGTTCCATGCACCACACAGGTTCAGCGCGACTACTGGAAGGTTAAACAATTATAGTAATTCTCATGTTATAGAAAAATCTAAGCTATGGAGACTACAACACTCCCTATACTTCGTATAATGAAGTAAAAATAAATAACAATATCATAAAAAAACAAAACAAAAGAAAAACATCATATGAAATGATTGCTGAGTGTGTTATTAAAGAATAAGACTAATAATATTAATGCGACTGCATACACCTACTTTTAAATTAATAAAGGGTTCATAACTGGATGAAAGTAGAAATTCTAAAATATCTTAGGAATTTAATGGAAAACTGGAATCATATCTAGTTTTTTAATCAGTAATATACAAGAACTTTGCTGTTTCTTAAAATAAATATCTTCAAAACAACTATGTCATTTCACTGTACTGAAATAAAGCATATGGAATTCCTGAGGCTTTGAAAATCATTTATTATTTGCTTGAGCAACAATCCACAGTTCTAGCATACTCAAGATTATTAGGAAATCAGCTATAGAGAGGTACTCATGACGCGAGTCTCATTGACCGTACTCTACTAAAGATTAAGTTCGTTAATTGCCATCATCGGATCAGTGGGGGAGGGTGGTGGCCGTGCGAGTTAAGGACTGGATACATCTGCCACTAACGTCAGAACGCTTAAGGTAAATACAGGTTCAAGGCTGCCAAGGGAGAACATTAGTTCACGGGTCCGCTAGCGCGGGGTGGCTTGGAGTCGAGGGGTAAGCGATCAGAGTTTTTACGCAGTGAGAGATCAACTTGACGTACAACCCCCGTTAAACCAGGAGGATCTGGAATGAGATGTCTCCAGCATGATGTCTGGTATCACTATACCTGGGGGCAGATAGTGATCTGAACACCAAAGGCCAGTTTCCTACTCGACAGCATCTGGGAGGCAATGTCCTTCGTCATACCAGAGGGGCTCTTACTTACCAGACGCCCGCCATTCTACTACCACCGTGACACTTGTAGTGAACCGGTGAAGTAATTCTGCGATATCCCATTCAATTACAGACCATGCTCCATGTTGCTACACATATGCACCTTCCTCGTTGCGAAGCCCCACAAATAAATAATATTTGGCAATAAACGTGCATTTGTCTAGGCAATAAGTTAAAGCAAACCCTTACCCCATTTTTATTGATAAACTATAAGTTAAACATTTAATTAGTACGCCGGGGCTCAGGTTAGCCATGTGAGTTAAAGCGGTGACCTTTACCTCACATGGTAAACCTAGAGTAGCGAGTTCGATTGCCGCCTGGCCAATAGGAATTTATTTAGGGACCAAATTCATTAAATAAAGTCCGTCACGCAGGGGCTTCGTTAATTAAGCAGATTTCCCGCGTGCGCCACGTATTTACATTTATTTCAAAACTTAAAAGTTCAATGAGAACAATGTTTTGTATTTCAGCTTCAAATGAAGTGCTTGTAGAATATTGTTAATATGAGATAAGTAGGAGGGGGGGGGTTTACTGAAGACCAAAAACTAAAAAATGCAAATATCTCAGTTAATAATCAAGATAGTAAAGAAATGTACATAACAATATTTATAGAAAATTACATTTGCAATAAGATTGGTTTATATACAATTTTTCGATCCGATGCATATTAACGGAGATATTAAGAATTTTAGAAATTCTCCCCCTCTAACACTCCTCTCCCCCTGGTCTGATTTCAGCCGTTAACGAACTTGATCTTTCTTTTTACATAAAACGATTATATATATCAAGTTTGGTAACGATAAGACAAAAATTGCGACCGCTAGAGCGGTGACAGACAAACACGCACACACACACACACACACACACACACACACATATATATATATATATACAGTTTTGAACGGACCTTATTTTCGTCATCTCCTGGGTATGATTGATGGACATTTGAAAAAAAAAGTTCGAAAATCTCGTTATGAGTACAACCTCAATAGCTGATTTCCCTTAAGGGAAATCTGCTAATAAAATCCTTAGTCCCACCCTGGCTAGAAAAGTTTGGTAACCTGTAGATAACCCGTCCCAGTTAGCCTTAGCTGCAAAAAGTGGACGTTAATAAATAAATACAAATAATAGTTCGCCTAGTAACTGAAACAATGAACAGCTGTTAAATTAAACTAAAATCTTATATCCATTGGTGTTCAGTCGTCAGTTTGAATTCAAATCTCCCGCGCTCGCGAGGTTCACAGTTCCGCCAACACACATGCATATCGCGAAGGCTGTGGCATACTTCTCCTCTAGGCAGCCGTTGCAGGGACAAGCCAGTCTATGATCACCTCTCCTAGAATCAACAGGTTTTGCTGCTCCCGCCTTTCTCCTTCTTGGCCACGTGCTCATCCAGTTTTATCACCGCTACCAGACTGCATCGCCTCTAGGAAGTGCAGGAATCCCGCTTTTAACTACCTAATAATGCTAGCATTATATGCGCAAGTATCTCATGAGTACTCATATATATTATAAGACCAACTGTTAATTTAGAGTGTATATTTATGGCCGCCATCTTAGTACATAATGGTTGTTTACTGCCTAAGATTCATGTTTTGTTATAGAGGTATCTTTAACTATTCAATTTCCCTAATTCTTAACATATTAGTTCTTAAAGTTTGTTTAATGCTTACATTTCATGTCCTGTTATAGAGATATATTTATCTATTCAATTTCCCTAATTCTTAACATATTAGTTCTTAAAGTTTGTTTAATGCTTACATTTCATGTTTTGTTATAGAGATAATTTTAACTATTCAATATACCTAATTCTTACGAGAACTCACATAGTTGTTTTGTCTTCTTTATTTATCTTTTTCCTCATCTCTCCATGACAAATAACAAATGTTTCAGTCTAAATTCTCTCCCACCTTTTCTTGCCTTTAACAAGATTTCCGCCATTACATTTTGGTGCCGACATTTTCTATTACATCCAAAGCTTACCGCACGCCATTACATTTTGGTGCCGAGTAACCCGGGAAGTGTTCATTAACCGGAAGTGTATCCGGAAAAGTTTATTAAGTATTATTACAAGATTAATTGAATTATAAAAGTTCACCGCAAAACCAACTATTTGAGTTCTAAGTTAATTATAAGTGCACATTTCATTTCTTTATTTTCTTATATCATTGTATAATTGTTGTTCTTTATTTCTTATATTTTGTATAAAGGTTCATCTTCAATATGGGTCCAAAAACCAAACACTCAAGAACCGCTACAAGCCCAAAAGGGTCAATAAATAAAGTTTATCTCGGCTCATTGTTAGAGCAATTTAGTCTGCTTAGTGATCAATGTAGAAACGCTATAGAGGTGAAAGATAATCAACTTGCTGCCGCATTATCAGCCCGATTAGAAACAATTGTAAAGCAAGCTGATAACTTTCATCTGGGTTTAATAGAGGAATACATAGAAAAGGGGGATACGCTGCCCAGCGAGTTGACCGCCAAGATTGTGGATATCAAAACTTCATATGCGTTACTTGTAGCCGCCATAGGCGAGACAGCTGTCTCATCCCCTCCCCCCTGCTCTTCAAATGCCCGCGTAAATTTAAATGCTTTCCACCTACCTCATGTTCCTCTTCCGCATTTTAGCGGCAATTTAGCGGAGTTTCAGGCATTTAAGGCAACATACATACCGCTAATCCATGATAATCCAAATATTTCAGAAGGATTAAAGTTAACCTATTTAAAAGGTTGTTTATCTTCAGAGGCATTATCCTGCATAGCACATTTTGAGAACCTCGATATCAATTACAATCTGGCTTGGACTACTCTTTTGAAAAAATATGATAACCGCGCCGCTTTGGCTTCATCAATTCTCAAAGAAATGCTGGACTTTCAACCAGTTTCACATGCCTCCCCCTCACAGTTGAAAAGTTTTCTTAAAGTGTTTTCGGAACAAGCACAGCAGCTGGAAAATCTAAATGTTCCCGATCTAGCTGACTTTATCACTTTTTCTATTGCATTCAGGGGCTTAGATGCCCACTCTCAAAAGGAATTCAGTTTTCTTCACCCTGAAGATTTTCCCTCTCTCTCCAACCTGGTGAGTTATATACACAAAACGTTGAATGCCTCGGCTAAAGTATCTACATCTGAGAGAAATCGTAAAGCTGTTCTCACTCCTCGCAAGGGTACATCTCCTCCCCGCTTCCGGTCTACCGCATCGAACCCATCAAGCTCCCCTCCGCCCCGCGGCAACCGTTTTGTGAAGGCGTTCGCTACCATCGCCAAATGTCTTTATTGCCACCAAGCCCATAGCATTTATCAGTGTCCCGAATTCCAGAGGCTGTCTGCTGCCTTGCGCTACAGCGCTATTAAAAGGTTGCAGTTGTGCTATAACTGCTTGGGAAACCACGGAGTTCGACATTGCAAATCTTCAAGCCGCTGTCGGATATGCCACCGCTCTCATCACACCCTCATCCATGAGGGCGTTGATCTAAAGGTTACCCGCTCTTCAGATAGCTTCGCTTCCCCTCCTTCAACGCCTAGTCCGGAACCTTCCCCGTCGTTCCCGCACCGCTATTCTAGGCAAAGGCATCCTATTGCCGCTCAGAAGAGATCACCCTCTCCACCGGCAAGGTACTCCCCACCTCCCAGGCATGATCAAGAATCATCATCTAAGACTTCCAGCAGCTCACGATCATCCCCTTCTGTCAACGATTTCTCAGCAAACATCTGTCTTTTATGCGGAGAGGAAATTGCATAAACCCCGCCGCACTAAAGATCCTGAGCTTTCCCGCCATCCTCATTCCCCGGATTTGTCCTCAATGACTCCCGCAACCCGGACCCTCAGGCCGTTCTCTGGCACAACCCTCGCTTTCTCAAAAGGTATTTTCCGCATCATCTAGTCTTCCTGAGGGTTACCGGGTAGACCTTCATGCTACTTCTGCTGCACCGCTAAAGGATTCTCCGCTTCATCAACGCTTACAAGGTGTTCCCGCTTCAAATAAGGAATATTTTCCGCCCAAATCTAGGCCCGTTATACTCCGGTCTCTCCCTTCTGTTTCGTTGTCTGGTTCATCGAAGCATTGCCCGCTTTCTATTCTTCCCACAGCACAGATCATTCTCAAAGGTTCTTCCCGCTCCGCACATGTCTTCCGAGCCCTTGTTGATTTCCTGCAGCCAGGCCAGTTTTGTCACTCAGAGCGCCGCTTCCCGCTTAGGCTCTGACATCATTCCGTCCCAAGTGGATGTTCACGGATTGGGTGACCCTGTGGGAGTTAGCTGCCCTGGCTACATTGCTGTTTCCTTTCCAGTGTCGCCAGATAAAATGATCACCGCACAGTTCTTCGTTATTGAGTCCATCTGCTCCACTATGCCTGCTGAACCGTTTGATATTGGGCCCTGGAAATATCTGCATGGCCTCTCCTTCGCTGATCCTAAGTTTGACTGCCCGGCTCCCATTGACATGCTGCTTGGAGTCGATTTAGTTGCACATCTCCTTCAGCCCGCTATCATTCATCCCTCTAAAGGTGGCCCTCTTGCCTTTAAGACTAGTTTGGGTTGGTGTCTTCTAGGGCAGTGTAGCCACCCATCTCCCTCAACGCCGCATAAGCTGGGCCCCAGAAGTCCAGGATAATGAAGGCAAAACCATCCGCAAGAAACACAGACGTCGTCGCCGCACTGAGAGTAATCCTCAACGAGAAAATCCGCCTTACAATTCAGAAGACAGGCCTGCCCAAGTTACAGTACATTGCATATCTGACCCTCTCTGAGGAATCCATCGAAGTTGCCTCACAATCGTTTGTGAAAACGTTTTCCGCCGTATCAAACTTGCAACTGAATAAAGACCTACAGAGGTTTTGGGAATTAGAACCTGTTACTTTCCGCCGCACCCAAATATTCAAAAGAGGAACTTCTATGTGAGGAAATGTTCACCCGCACTGTTTCCCGCCAACCGTAGGCCGCTACGTCACTCCGCTCCCATTAAAAGAAAATGAAGACCTAGGAGATTCTTACTTCCGCTCATTGCAGCAATTTCGCCGTTTGGAATCCCGCCTGGCCCGTGACCCCCACCTTCAAGAAGCATACGGCTCCTTCATGCGCGAATACCTAGATTTGGGTCACATGTCTCCCGCTCCTGATCCAAACCCCGTGGATAGAACGTACTACTTGCCGCATCACCCCGTTCACCGCCCGGAGGACCCTCCTTCTAAATTTTCGCGTTGTTTTCAACGCCTCTGCGAAATCCTCGAATGGCAAATCCTTAAATGATATCTCTCTCACTGGCCCCAAGCTTCAAACGGACATTGTGGAGCTTCTCACAAGGGCTCGATCTCATCGCTTCGTCTTCTCAGCAGATATCCGCCAAATGTACCGACAGATTCTGGTCCCACTGCAGCACCAAGATCTCCAACGGATTGTGTGGGCGTTTCTCGCCAGAAGAACCTACCAAATCGTACCGCCTCCACACAGTCCACTTATGGAGTGGCATCTTTCCGCCCTTCTTGGCCATCCGCACCCTTGCATCAATTAGCAGCTGATGAGGGTAAAAGGTTTTCCGCTCGCCGCTCCTGCCCTGCTGCGTGATACTTCTGTTTGATGACATTATCACAGGAGCATCCACGCTGTCTAGTGCATATAGTTCTCCGCGACCAGCTGATCTCTCTACTCGGCTCTGGATGCTTTCGAACTGAGAAAGTGGGCTAGCAATCACCCAGAATTGCTCGCCGGATTGCCCGGTGAGCATTGCAAAGTTGACCGCACTCTTTCGACTTTGATTCTTCTGAGGATCCTACAGTCAAGATCCTTGCGACTAAACTTGGTCCGCCA
Organism: Riptortus pedestris; assembly: GCA_019009955.1. NCBI lineage: Eukaryota > Metazoa > Arthropoda > Insecta > Hemiptera > Alydidae > Riptortus > Riptortus pedestris. Next base: position 81,014,278 of record CM032231.1, on the reverse strand, counting down.
CCTCTGACCGCTTTTCATATCGAGTGGCACACCAAAAGGTTCCCGCTACTAAAAGGTTTATTTTGTCTAAAGTTGCCCGCATTTATGACCCTCCCGGATGGGTTAGCACCCATGACCTTCTTGGCCAGAAAAGATTCATTCAACGCCTGTGGCTATGTCACGCCGATTGGGATGTACGCCGCACCTCCCGACATCAGCCAAGACTGGGAGTTCTTTCAGGATGAACTGAAAAATGTCGCCCGCATCTCTCTCCCTCGCTACTTTCCCGACTTTGACGTCTCTCGGACTTCACATCGCCTAATTGCCTTTTTGTGACGCTTCAGAAGCTTGGATACGCCGCGGTAGTCTACCTCCATTCCACTTATTCTGGGGGGATTTCCTCATCAATGGTTATGGCTAAAGTCGCGTGTAGCCCCGCTAAAGAAGATCTCGCTCCCTCGTCTAGAGTTGTGTGCGGCTCACCTTTGTGCCCTGCTTGTGGACAAGGTTCTAAAAATGTTTTCGCAGCCTTTCGAGGACATTATTTCTTACTCTGACTCAGCCGTTGCACTGGCTTGGATTCGCGGAGAGCCACCACGCTGGAAGACCTTTGTGGCCAACAGGGTCTCTGAAATTCCAAGAAAGGATTCCGCCATCCAGTTGGCACCATGTGGATGGAAAGGATAACCCCGCTGACTGCGCATCTCGAGGTCTTTATCCATCAGCACTTCTTGATCACCCACTCTGGTGGCATGGTCCCCGCTGGCTTTCGAAGCCTATCTCACAGTGGCCCCGCTCGCACGTAGACCCGCCTGCCTCCGTTTCTGGATTCGAGAAAAGGATTTCCGCAAAGGCGATTGTCGGCGTTACCGTCACCGCGTTAGGTTTAGAAAGTCGTTACTCGTCGTTGTCAAAGCTTCAAAGGATCACGCATGGATCTTTCGTTTCGCTAACAATGCGCGTTACCCCGCTTCTCGCCTTAGTGGCCCTCTTGTTACGAAAGAACTTAACCTCTCCCTGGACGCCCTTACTAGAGAAGTTCAACGCATCGCTTTTAAAAGGAAGATTGTCAAGCTGCTGCGGATCCCAAGCGCAAGACCCAATCTAAAAAGGACGCTTCAACTTTTCCTTGATCCCAAGGTATTCTCCGCGTCGGGGGTCGCTTGAGCCGTCAGCGCTCCCTTATTCTGCCAAGCACCCCGCTTTATTGCCCGCGGGATCACCCGTTTACCCGCTTAGTGATTGACCAGGCCCACATCGCCAATCTTCACGCAGGAGCCCAGGCCCACCCTCCACACCATCCGCCAGCGCTTCTGGATCATCGATGGGAGGAATGTTGTTCGCCGCCATCTTGCCAAATGTAACCGATGTTTTTCAGTGTCCCCGCAACCTCTTTATTCCCTCTATGGGGGCCTCTTCCTGCAGACAGGGTCACTCCCTTCATCTGCTTTCCTCAAGGTTCGGAGTTGATTACGCAGGACCATATTCATTGTCAACAGCACGCATCCGCGGCGCTCGCCTCACTAAGGCGTACATTTGCGCCTTTTTTTTTACTACAAAGGCTGTCCATCTGGAGGTTGCGTCGGAGCTTTCCATAGACGCTTTTCTGGCAGCCTTCACCCGCTTCTGTGGTCGACGAGGCCTCCCTGCAGATGTCTACAGCGACAATGGTACCAACTTCGTGGGGCGCCAAACCGCACGCTCTCCGGACCTAGCCAAGTTTCTCCGCCAAGACCAGACCCGCACTTCTCTCACAAAGTTCTCCTCCGACCGCTGTATAGATTGGCATTTTATTCCGCCAAGTGCTCCTCATTTCGGCGGACTTTGGGAAGCCTCCATATAAAGTTCCACAAAAAGACATCTTCGCACCGTAATGGGTCAACAGGTTCTATTCCTTGAAGAGTTTAGCACCTACTGGTCAGCATTGAGGCCATCCTCAATAGCCGCCCTCTTTGTCCGCTCTCTGCTGACCCAATTGATCTGAACGTACTCACTCCTGGACATTTTCTAATCCACCGCCCTCTCAACGCTCCTTCCGGCAAAGGACCTATTGGATATCCCTCTCAACAGAGTATCACGATGGCGACTAGTTGATCGTCTTCACCAGTCATTTTTGGAAACGTTGGCAGCAAGAGTACTTACACACTCTCCAACAACGCTCTCGTTGGCTGGACCCGCGCCTGACATCACCACTGGATCTCTGGTCCTCATCAAGACTGACAATGTCCCACCGCTTTTGCTGGCCCTTGGCGCAGAGTCACCGCTCTGCACCGGGTCCAGATGGAGTGTATCGAGTTGCTTCGGTACGCACGTCCTCGGGACGTTCCAACGTCCCCTCGTCAAGCTGTGGCCCCTTCCTACACAGTAATGCCGCTTAAATCGCGCCATGGGCGGGGGGATGTTCAGTCGTCAGTTTGAATTCAAATCTCCCGCGCTCGCGAGGTTCACAGTTCCGCCAACACACATGCATATCGCGAAGGCTGTGGCATACTTCTCCTCTAGGCAGCCGTTGCAGGGACAAGCCAGTCTATGATCACCTCTCCTAGAATCAACAGGTTTTGCTGCTCCCGCCTTTCTCCTTCTTGGCCACGTGCTCATCCAGTTTTATAACCTCTACCAGACTGCATCGCCTCTAGGAAGAGCAGGAAACCCGCATTTAACTACATAATAATTAAAGCATTATATGCGCAAGTATTTCATGAGTACTCATATATATTATAAGACCAACTGTTAATTTAGAGTGTATATTTATGGCCGCCATCTTAGTACATAATGGTTGTTTAATGCCTAAGATTCATGTTTTGTTATAGAGGTATCTTTAACTATTCAATTTCCCTAATTCTTAACATATTAGTTCTTAAAGTTTGTTTAATGCTTACATTTCATGTCTTGTTATAGAGATATCTTTAGCTATTCAATTTCCCTTATTCTTAACATATTAGTTCTTAAAGTTTGTTTAATGCTTACATTTCATGTCCTGTTATAGAGATATATTTATCTATTCAATTTCCCTAATTCTTAACATATTAGTTCTTCTTAAAGTTTGTTTAATGCTTACATTTCATGTTTTGTTATAGAGATAATTTTAACTATTCAATATACCTAATTCTTACGAGAACTCACATAGTTGTTTTGTCTTCTTTATTTATCTTTTTCCTCATCTCTCCATGACAAATAACAAATGTTTCAGTCTAAATTCTCTCCCACCTTTTCTTGCCTTTAACAAGATTTCCGCCATTACATTTTGGTGCCGACATTTTCTATTACATCCAAAGCTTACCGCACGCCATTACAATTGGTATAATTAATTTGGTAGCGAATGATTAATGCTTGGCATTGTTGGTGTTGTACTAACAACAGGGTCATTAGTTAGAACAGATGTTCTAGTCAGTCAACCAGCCACATAACAGAGTGTCGGTTAATTATCTACAGCGCGAATATCCTCAATTTTGCATTTAAAATCTATATCTTTTTCTGAAGAGCAATTTTATCCTTTCATCCTGTCTAAAGACGTTTTTTTAGACACTTAAATTCGCTATAGATCACCTTTTTTTTTTAGGTATTTCTAGAAGTAAATTGAAATAAAGAAAAAGGTTTAGCAGAATGATATATTATTCCAATAAATGGCAATGACTAAAACTTTTTCTTCTTCTACCCTTGCTGTAATAAGGTTCCTGTTTGACAAGCCGATTATATTAGCCCATCTATTTGCAAACCATTCTGTCCACTAAGAAAATCATTTAGTCTACATTTACGGAATCTGAATTAAATATTCAGTATCAAAATTCGAAAACTTCCATTCTTGAGACCTAGCTGATAAAACTAATCGAATATATGTTTAAAATATAAATTGAAGAGAATCATTAGATTAATCAAATGCATTTCAATGGCTTTATAGAATGAAATTATAGAATGAAAACGAATAGAAAATACATCCATCTGGTAGTTGTTTAGTAGCAATTACAAAACGTCCGTCAGACTTCGTAAACTAAGCAGGTTTCCCTCGTGAAGATTTACCATTGATAAATCTACATAATTTTACACATATCACACCGTGAGTATTAAATGAACGAATACTAGCGACGACTAGAAATCATTCAGTCAATTTACATTTTAAAAATCTTCACAAAAAAAAGTTTGTATTGTAAACACACAGCTCAGCCAACCTCTCAAAGCTGAAAGATAGAAATATTCGTGACCTGAAGGAAAAACAATTACTGATCGTTGTAAAACTTGACATATAAGGTCGTCACGTAAAGCTAAAGATCAGGTTCGTTAATGGCTGAAATCAGATCAGAAGGAGTTAAAGGGTGAAGAAATCGAAATTTCAAAATATCTCCGTTATTATGAAACTGATCGAAAACTTTTAAAAAAACTAATTCCATTGCAAAATTAATTATTTCAAATGTTAACCAAGAAATTTTCATTTTAGCAGATTTCCCTTATGGTAAATCAGCTATTGAGGTTGTACTCATGACGCGAGTTTTCAAAAATATCTTCAAATGTCCATTGATTCTACCCAAAAGATGAAATGAGGTTCGTTCAAAAGTTGATCGTTCAATGAGGGGGGTGGGGGTTAGTGTGAGGAATTTCGATATATCTCCGTTATTATATATCGAAAAGTGAATAAAACAAATCTTATCAAACATTCAATTACACAACCCAACATCACGACTGTTGCATGGAAGATTTCATATGATTTCGAGCTAATTTTTGAAGCTGATTTCAAATATGTTATTAGTTTTTTTGTTTTTTTTTGTATCAGCATTAGTTTTTGATTTATAAGGAGGGGTATTTCAGAAAAAGATGCACTCACAAAACAAGAAGTTTTAATTACAAAAAAAAAACAAAAAAAACTATGATATATGCATCCTATCGACCCTGGAATCGTTCCTCCATATTCCGAATATCTTGGTGGAATCGTTCACTCTGTTCTTCACTCATGTCACCGAGATTTACTGGAAAATGATTCAAATGGCTGTACAGGAAATGTACTTTAGTGCTCATGTTGCATCCAAGTCGATGCGAAGTGAGATAACATCTCTTCAACTCGCTAAATATAATCATCACCCTTTCTATTACCTAAGAAATTTTCAATAACCCAAATAAACGAATCCACGCGTTCTTCTCAAATAAGGGTCATTCACCAATTTGTGAATTTGTGGGCCATCAAAAATATACCTGCTTTGAGCTTTTCTGAACTCAGAAAACTTCTTTCGTAAACTTCCTTGAAATATACTTGAAGCATTCACCGTCTTTGTTTAGTGCTTTAACATATTGTTTTATGAGACCAAGTTTAATATGCAGAGTTGGCAATATGATGCCATCTGGTATATTTTGTATTGGCCTAATATTGTCTTTTTTGTCGTAAAAGGAATTAAGCATCTTAGATTAAAGCAAATTACCCATTTTTGTTCAATATACTTAATCTTGTTCAAGATTCTTGTTTAGTATTCTTCCTTAAGTTTGGTCGAATGTGCAATCTTTAAGGAGCCTAGTTTATTTCCATTATGCAGTAGTACACACTTCAAACTACGTTTTGATGAGTCGATAAATAAACGCCATTTGTTTGCATCATAAGCCCATGACAGACATCATACCATAAATATCACTGCAATACATAAAACCATCCTCATCTTCATCGAAAAAAGCAAGAAACTCTTCTTGTGTGCGGTAGTAGGAAACTTTAGTTACTTCAGTTACGAGATGTCTCAGCCAGGAAGCTTGTAATTCTGCAGAACATATCTGCAGTCCAAGATCTCATATCATCATTAAGCTGGCTTTGATTGAATGGTCCCGGCCCGAAATGATTTCCTGGGTCGAACTCCTCATCGCTACTGCAGCTTAGCTCTTTTAATTCGTCTGAAACTTCTTTAGTTGTGATAAAACTGTGTTTTTGAAGTAGGATAGACCCATTTGAAGCGATTCCTCTTGTTGATTCTATTTATATTCACAACACAAAAATAGCCGTCAAAGTGGCGATTTGAAGGTTCGCGCCAGACCATTGGAGATTGGAACTTAAAACAGCGTTTCTTCCTCAACATAAGCGCAATTCCTCAACATAGATTTTGCATTCAACACTGGGGACCCAGTATTTGTTACATGTTTTCAATGGAAAACAGAAACTCTTTAACAATTCTTGTTTCACAAAGTCTGGTGCACTCAAACGGAATTTTTGAAAAACATGTTCACCGGAGATGTAACAAAAACAATTTGGATCATTAATGCACACCCTTCTTGACGAATACATGTTACAAAATTACAAAGATTCATCTAAAAGACGATAAATAAAGTTAATCTAAAAAGACTTAACACAACGTTAATCCTTTTATCAAAATAACTGGAGCTGCTAGAATCAAACCGAGAGTAGATTTGAAGATAGCAATGTCGGATTGGTAGACAACCATTGGAATATTCCAAGCAACATTGACAACGTCAATTTTCTTGAATTGTCTTATCTATAAATGTTGTTTTATACATTTATTCTGTACCTTGAATATGAGACGAAATATTTTTATTTTTTGGCCTTCAGTAAACCCAAACGCCTACTCATGCCGTGTTAACAATAAGCTGTTATATCATGAAGTACTTTGTTTGAAGTTTAAATATCAAATTTTGTTCTCGTTGATCTTTTACCCAGGCGTGATGGAATTCATTTAACCTTCCAGTGGTAACGTTGGGTCCCACAGACCCATAACTTCCTCAATAAGCGAGAGCTACCGGCTGAATTTACTCTTCCTAAAAGGCGTCCTGTACATTCAAGCTTGTTTGGGTTTCAAGAATCGGCTACAATTGTATCATATATACCAAGAAAATGTAAGGTGGTTAATGTAATTTCTACCATGCATAATGATAAAAAAATCTATGGAGATTCAGGGGAGAAATGTAAACCTGAAATAATTACATTTTATAACGCCACAAAAGGTGGTGTTGACGTTGTTGATAAACTGTGTTCAGCGTACGATGTATCCAGAAATTCCAGAAGATGGCTCCTCACTATATTTTTCACGTTGGTGAATGTAGCGTCCGTGAATTCTCACATATTTTATAAAAAACAACAACAAATCACTTGAAGAACGAAGCATATTGATAAAGAAGCTAGGTATTTTATTTTTATAGTTATTATGAGAGATTAACTTTTTTTTCAAATAGTAATATTTTTATTTTCCACTTTTTTATAGCTAAGTCACTAATATTGGATTATTTGAAGGCAAGAGCAGAAAATCTCTACCTCAAGAAAAGTACCAGGGCCCTTGCTCAAAAGTATAGAGGCTCTACAGCGCAGAAATTGCAGCCTCCTGAACCAAACAAGCGTGGGCGATGTGCTTATTGCAAAGACATAAAAAGCAGATATTGTTGTTCCAAATGTTATGTATATATATGCCTAAAACATGCAGATATGATTTGCCCTGATTGTAATAAAGATAATTAATTAATTAAATTTTTGAGTATACTATTTGCAAAATAAAACATTTAGATAAATTTCATATCTTTTGTTTATTTCTGATTTTTCCTTCTGAGAACAGAACTTAGTATATTAAAATAGTTAATGAATTACATCAAGTTTTTTTAATTATTTACAATCATTTCCTACTTAGGAGATTTTTTATGGCATGGGTCTCTTGGACCCAACGTTACTACAGGCGGGATTTCTTTTCATGTTACCGCTGAAGGGTTAAATTTTCAGTGTTCAGTATAGCCCCTTTTTAGTCATTGTACGTTAACATCATACTTGATATATTCACAAATATTATGAAAGGTCTTATTAATACAACCTTAAATAACAAATATTGTCATTAATGGGCCTTTACTAAGGAATAACGTTGTGTAAAAAGATGTTAGTTTCTCTCTTTCTTGAATTCTAATTTCTGTAAACAGTCACTTCTGCTCGTGTGACTTTTGCTTAGAACATAAGGAAAGGCGATATCAATAGTATTTCATTCCAGAATGTGGAAAATCTAAAATTTAGTTTATACAGCTCCTGCGAGACTGACTTTTATTTTTTATTCCTATATTGATGTGTTTTTATAAAGATCTTGGGTGTTTTTGCTGAATGAAGCTGGCAATTTATTTAATTGCATCTATTGATTTAGTGTTTATTTCTGAGCCAAGTTGGATATCCCACTTCCATTTGCACCCAACCCATTACTCAAATGCATTTTGTCTCGAGACACTACCCAGTTTCCTTCTTAGAACTAATTTCATTAGTGGCTTCAACGTCATTAATTCCAAGATGACCGACTGATTCATTTGTTTTGATGGTCATTGGTTTCCTCTGTTCTATTCCTCTCTGTGGCGACGATTTCTTCAAACAGCATCACAGAAATTGTATTCCGAGACATTTAAGTCACAGATTGAGGTTATTGAAATTCCGTCTATGTCAGATTAGATGTAAATTAGTAGAATATAAGACGGATAATACAGATACATTTCCTTTCAAGTTTTGGTTAGTGTTTACATTAGGAAGAAATGTAAATAGGAAAATTTCTGGCCAATTGATTTATATATTACGCTACATATCGTGTTGATGATTTTTTGGAGAGTACTTGTTAAATATATTTAATATTTAAGTTGCACAGTAGAGGGAAGTAATCATTTCAGCTAATTTAGAAATATCACCTGATTTGAAATTTGTATATTTTGATATACGTTATTTACTTTTGTTTACTGTCATCACTTACTGAAATATAACTCTTCTTTATTAATTGAAATTATGTTTTCTTTATTTCCCAGATATAACATAACACATTTTGATCTAATTCACCAATCGTTGAGTTAAAAAGTCAATTGAATACCAAGATTGGTTTTAGTTTTATAATTGTAAGTGGAAATTTTTGTTATTTTTAGGATCATATATATATATATATATATATATATATATATATATATATATATATATATATATACCATCGTCGTATGAATAGTTTATTTCTTTTAAGCTAGCTGAATAAAAAATTCTACGATTGATGAACTTAAAATATATCAAAAACGCGCTCAATCAATTATTGAAATTCGACGCCTTAATGAACGTAAATTGCACATAACCTGTTATATCAAACATATATATTTTTCTATCGTGCTGCTAACATAACTATATTATACAACAGTCTTACTTCTTAGCAATAAAAAGAACAAATCAGAATAACCCAAATAGCTGTTAGTGACCTTTAACTTGAGAATTTTATTTTTTTTTTTAAATGACCTATGTTCTCTGAATTTAAAAGATATCTACCAATTTGCTAAGAAAATTAATTTCTCTCAGTTTATCTGTTCTTCAATTGTTATGTCTATATTATTAATTTCATTATTATTATTTTTGTTATCCTATTATTTAATTTATTTATTTTTATGTTGCCTTTAATTTATTTATTTTAACTATTCCAGATTATATTTCCTTCGCCCCTTTTCATTATCCATATGTTAAAACTGCATATCGAACAAGACGAGTAGGAAGGGAATCAATGTGACGAAGATGTGGGTATGCCAGACTGCCGTACCTACTTCAAATAAATTAGTTGGCTGAATCCGCAAGTATATACTCATATAATACTATTCCCATACCTGATAACTGCCAGTAGATGCCATCAGTACATGCTGATCGCCGAGTACATGTAGCATTGTGGTTTCAGCGCAATGGCAACATCTTCAGGCCTGTGTTTAATTGTACTTGACAACTACAGATTGAGATGGGTCTCAATGCTATGTGTACTCTACGATCAGCCACTAATGACTGCACTTATTGACAGGTAAGACAATAGTACTTCAGATAGGGAGACTGATAATATTATTCAGTAACATTATCTGAGAGGGAGTATTGAGAACTAAAAGAGGCGAGAGGAGAGCATGTGTGGAGGGTCTCCAGAGTGAGAGAGAGAGAGAGAGAGAGAGAGAGAGAGAGAGAGAGAGAGAGAGAGAGAGAGAGAGAGAGAGAGAGAGAGGGAGAGAGAGAGAGGGAGAGAGAGACAGAGAAGAGGAGAGAGAGGAGAGAGAGAGAGAGAGAGAGAGAGAGAGAGAGAGAGAGAGAGAGAGAGAGAGAGAGAGAGAGAGCGAGAGAGAGAGAGAGAGAGAGAGAGAGAGAGAGAGAGAGAGAGAGAGAGAGAGAGAGATGGAGATGTAGATCATCGCTCACTGTCATTCCAAGCCTGAGCTGTTATCATCTTGTGCAGATAAGGGTGAAATAGTTTGCAGACTTATCCTTATGGATAGCTTCTATCCTATTTCCTCGCCTTTCTCTTTCATTCTACTCACTCCGTTAGCTCAACCTCATATTTCCCTCCTGTCTACCAAAATATAATTTAGTAAAATTGTTGTTTCAGAAAGTGAGTAAACAGATCACTCCCCCCCCCCCTCCATTCTTCGTGAAAGAGTTTTATTTTTATACACCACTAGCATGTTACTCTTTGTTGGCGTGTAGCTTTGGCTTCCCGTATACATATAAAAATTGGATTAACCTATACATAAATCTTCCAGTTATTTTTATAACGTTATATAAACTTCCTTTAATATGCACAATAACTGTACAGGCATTCAGTTGTGATGCCCGTGAAGTAAAGAAGCAATCGCATGATTTGAAATAATAATGGTTTCCCAGTTACAATATATAGTTCTGAGTAATCGCAAAACAATTGCACTGATGTTAGTGGTTTAGTAACCTCTATACATTACCCTGCCAATTAGCCACATAAAATTAAAGCGGATGAGAATTAATAATGATAATATTGTTTTATGCCTGAAGCATGATATATCAGCTGTTTAACGTATATCGACGAACTCATAATCTTTCATGAGGTTAAAGAAATCTGGTTTCCCTTCAAAAATAACGGTTGCATCATCCTAGAATTCATAGAAGAAGCGTGATGAAATTCTGCTCAGACTTTATCCAGTTTGAGATGGAGTCGGAAGCAAATATTATCTGGGTGGTTTATAATCAGAAAAACTGGAGTAAAATCCACGCCGGGGGAAAAGCCAACCGTTTTTGGGTTGTTAATCGTTGTATATGCTAAGGCGAATTTAAACATTTTTACACAATTCTAGCAGTTTCAAAAAGCAACCTTTGCAGAACTTCTTTTATAATATCTTATGACAGATTTACGTTCTTGGTGCCTGCTATTGTGGTTTTTGGCACGAGTCCATTTGTACTTACTATAATGGCCGTGTGACAGACTTCAGCATATACACTTCTTTAAGCTCAATAGCTAATTCTTGATATTTTCGTAATTTTTCGGTAAAGGATCTTGGAATATTCTCATCATTGGGTACTGCATTGTCAATAATATTAGCGATCTTATTGATCTTATCAATATCCGGTTTGTTATGATGCACAGTGTGGTCCGTTATTATCGCTTCATCCCAATATGCCTTTAAATTATTACTTTACCAATAATTTTGGGGGTTATAGCGATAATCGAGTGACCTTCCTGTCTATCATGCCGAATCTCTCTGCTAGAGCTTGGTGGTATACTTTTACCACATTATTGGGCCTTTGTAAGTTCCAAATCCATCACTAATGTGTTGAATGGACTAATAGGCTTTGCTGAACAATCTACAATTGTCTGAGCACTACTGTCCTTGAGAATATGACGTCTGTATCAGCAGTAAACTGAATTGTGAATTTTCCATTTAGGGCTTGATTTAAATTGAGTACCAGTTCTTCCAAACCGTGTTAGCAATCCCTTCCTACTAGCGGATCTGACCCAAATTTGCTACAATTAAAACCCAGCTCGTCAGCAAATAAGGCCATTCCGAGGAAGGGAATGAGTAATTGAAGAATGTCGTTAGAGCCATTAGTGAGTGGGATTCCAGGTGGGGAGACAGTGAATTCCACGAATTTCCCCTACATTCATTTCCATTCACCATTACTTTCCAGTGAATTACCTCCAATTCACCATCTATCAGTCTTTTCACCCTGCCTCACTTCGATGCCATTCAAGATTCCACCAATCACAGTACAATACTGAATTCTGGCAGATTCCCACCAAGGGAAATGAACAGCTGTTGAGATTGTAATCAAGTTTCGAAACATTTCTTTAAATTTCTATCTATCTTACTTACTTAATACTTTCTCACCCTCTGTGATATGGTTTCCTATCTGTAATTTGTGTTGTTTTGTAGTTTTTTAATTTTATTTATAGTTTTAAGTTTTTGACATACGCTTATCATTGTTCACTTCTTTAATTTTTATTAGTTGACTAGTTATTCAATTTTCTATGGTTTTTACTCTTTATTTTTGTGTTTGATTTTGTGACTGTTTTTTATTTTGTCTTTGGCCATGCTATGATAGTTCTATTGACTCATGGTTTTGTTTGTCAGCAGGCACTGAAGATGGAGCGTTGACTTCGAAAGTGCACTCTGCATAATATTAAAAAATCAGTAGAGGACAGGGCCTTTTTATTGTTCCTTATCAATTGGTTCCTGTACCACCCAACATACTCTAGAGATATACTTAATACTCGATAAAACAATATATAAACAGGGTGCGACAATATCTTCCTTCTACGAATCTCCTTCACGCAGGGGCTGCGTTTACTAAGCAGATTTCCCACGTATTTGCATTTATCTCAAAACGAAAAAGTTCAATGAGAACAATATTTGGCATTTAAGCTTCAAATAAAGGGCTTCATAACATAATAGAATATTGAAAATATGAGATGAGTAGGAGTGGGGCTTTACTGAATACCGAATACTAAAAAATGCAAATATCTCAGTAAATAATCAAGATAGTGAAATAATGTACATGACAACATTTATAGAACATTACATTTGCAAAACGATCGGTTTTTTACAATTTTTCGAACCGACGCATATTAACGGAGATATTAAGAATTTTCGAAATTCTCCCCTTCTAACCCCCCCCCTCCCCCTAGTCCGATTTCAGCCCTCAACGAACTTGATCTTTCTTTTTGTATAAAACGATTATATATCAAGTTTGGTAACGGTAAGGCGAAAATTGCAAAGGCTAGAGCGGTAACAGACAAATATATATATAGTTTTGAACGGGCCTCTTTTTCGTCATCTCCTGAGTAGGATTGATGAACATTTGATGAAAAAATCTTAAAATCCCATCATGAGTACGACCTCAATAGCTGATTTTCCTTAAATGAAATCTGCTAAAATGCGTACCTTCAGTCGGTTGATGTCGTAGCGGAGCATTAGCGGCATCGTTCGAGAGGTGAGACAATAGAGTTTTGTCCCACACCAGTTCGGTGGCCATCATGTTTTGGAACAGTGAAGAGTGTGCGTTTGACGTAGAGGCCTACTTTCCGTGAGGTGTTTTTGTTTGTGTTCTGTCGACAAATATTGGAACTAATGTTTGTTTGGTCGCTAACGAACTTGATATTTTTTATGAAACAGTCGAAATATAAGTACAACTTCACATCTAGTACAAATTACAAAACAATGAGCACGATGGTCACCATTCAGAGTATAAATGTAATGTCAGCGGCAGCGAAATACCAAATAATGTTTTCATTCAACTTTTCCTGTTTGAGATATATGCAAGTATTTTCGGGATGACGTTATCATTTTAGATTTAACATTGTATGCCGCATGACGTTTATCTGATCTACATCACACTCGATATTTAACATGTTCACTGAAAGATTATAATAATCGGCCTTGCGAGGCGGGAAAGGGTTCAGAGTTCGAATTGATTTTCGAACTATCTCGGTTATTACTTTATTTAATCAATATTGATGGAATCTCAATCTTCTACAATTAATATTTAATACATTGTTTCTCTGATTCGAATATAAACAGAATTATTTGTATTTTGTTTTTTTGGATTTAGCCTTTTGTAAACCCCTCTTTTACTCATCCGATTTTAATATGAATTATGTGAGTCACTAAACATATCAGATCCTGTTTATACTAATGAATAAATAGAAAATAGATGGATGACAAGTGCGTTGGACATCTGCGTAAAGTATGCAGCACCTGCTTCACGAAATTCCTGAGCTAAGCCAGAAACGTACGCAAAATCGTCACGCCGAATTAGTCCAGGTGGATCCAGCGCAGATAAAAACCGACAATTATGCTGTAATCGGAAAGTCAAATTTTTCATGATTGCAATAGTCCCTTTGCTTTGTGCAAAAAAGTCTAAAAGAGCTATTTGCATTTTTTTTTTTCAACCTTCAGTAAACCGTAAATCCGGTTCACATGATTTTTATTTGAAGCTCATACATCATTCATAATCTCATCTTCCGTTTTGAACCTAAGCCATTCTTGACCTATTGCAGTCTAATAATATTAAATTTAACTGGATAACACAATCAAAACTGTTTCGACCAGGTTATATATATATATGGTGTTGTTGTTTTTTTGGAGGTTTGGTCAATGTTGGTGAAAAAATCTTAGTTTATGCCGATATTTGAAGAATTTTATTTTCTCTTCTTCAGGGCTGTAAAAATACAGGTGCTACTTTATAATTTTGCACATTGTTGTTAAATTAGAATGTAACAGGAGGTGTTTTTGCTAATTTTACTTACCAAGACTAAAGATACTTAAACATTACTATACATATTGCACTAGAGTTACTGGTTACAGTAACCTTCCCTGGTCTGTTTACATTGAGCACGGCCACAGCCGTATGCTTTTGTATATCTACAGTATATTGTCTTATGTTTGTTGAACTATATTATAATTATTATTCTAGCTATTATATTATGTTGGAACTATTGTTATGTGTCATTACAATTATTGTTATATTTTATTAAAGCTATATTCATGTTATATGAATGTTATTGCTATTTTATATATATATATATATATATATATATATATATATATGTATGTATGTATACTATATTTAAATTTCAAAGATCTATGGTTAAATCGGTAAATCGGGACCTATTAGACATACTTGAAAGGAAATGCTTTTTACTCTTATCTCGAGATTTAGAAAACAAAGAGAAATCATGGTATAGTATTCCACAACAAAAAAAGCAGCTAATCCCTCAATTTTCTCAAAATTATTTTCATTTAGACCTCCCTTATCCAATATATAAATTGTTAGCACAAATTAGAAACTATAGTAAATAAAATATCAAATTAACAGTAAATAAAATTGTTTACGCCATAAATCCCAAACTAAAATGCAATCTTTAAAATATAAATGCACAAGAGGATATATAATATAATATCCTCTATTGTCCAATTCACACCGCATTAAGGATCACACTTCTTAATAATATAGTTCATGTAGATAATGATAGTTGGCATGATGTTATTAACAAAGTTCTGTTAATGTTTTTTCATGGCTGCCTTAATTCATTTTATTAGCAGATTTCCCTCATGGGAAATCAACTATTTGAGGTCGTACTCACGACGCGATTTTCGAAATTCTTCTCCAAATGCCCTTCGATCCTACCTATTAAATGAAGAAAATGATTTCCGTTCAAAACTGAATATATATATTTGTCTGTTACCGCTCTAGTGGTCGCAATTTTTTTTTTATCGTTACCAAACTCCACATTTAGTCGTTTTATACAAAAATAATGATTATGCTCGTTAACGGCTGAAATCGGACCAGGGGGAGGAGTTTGTGAGGAAGAGATTTTTGAAAATTCGAAATATCTCCGATACTATACGTCGGATCGAAAAAGTGTATAGAATCAATTTTATTTCAAATTAAATGTACTATTAACATTAATATATAAATTTATTCTCTATTTTCAATATTAACCGAGATATTCGCATTTTTCAATTTTCAGTAAATCCCCACTTCTACTCATGTTACATAAACATTACTCGGTTATGTAATAAACCACATCATTTGAAGCTTAAATACCGAATATTGTTCTTAAGAGACGTTTATTATACGAGATGCATGCAAATATGTTCTGGTGATCACCCCATCTAAAGTTTTTGGACTACTTAAATTTGATTGAGTGAGATAAAAATTATTCTTATTCATTATAAATTATAGTACTTGATATAGTAAATAGTATTCAATCAAATTAATATGTTATGTTCTGATATATTTCAGTATTTTTTCTCTTTCCGGTGAGACCTGTTTGTTTACATTTCAGAAGCTTCCCGCCTGGAGGGAAAAGATTTCTTATTATTATTATTTATACACTTAATTCTCACGGTGGTGTTGTGTTACCAGTGTGTAGATTTATCTATTATTAAACTTCACGAGGGAAATCTGCTTAGTTTACGCAGCCCCTGCGTGACGGACTTTTTTTTATTATTGTTTATGTTTAGCTGAGACATTTTTTTTTAATCAAGAACTTGTTAGTAATTTCACATAATGAATAATTGTATTATATAATAACTTAATTAGATTAACACTATTATATTAGCTGGATTGCATGGGAATATACCTGTATGCAATTGTAAATTAAATGGAAATAATAACTCTTATTATAAATTAATAAATAAATAATAATCTTGATTACAGAGTGTTCTTACTGGGGTTGAAGAAGAGAACATAATGTTCAGGTGTGGTCACCTATGCAGGAACTGGAACGCAGATGGCAAATGTGGTGGTCGCACTTCCTATGGCTGGCGGTCGTAGTACGAATATTCAACAGGTGTGTAGTCGGGTCCGTTATTAGCCACTGATTGACGGGCCCCCATTTCTCATCGGAGGCCCTCACCGGCAGTGATTGGACATTGGGTTTGGTGATTACCAGTACTAATGAACCTATTAGCCACATTTGGGAGATGCAAGCCCGCTCCCCATCGCCACCACACAGTTGCCACCTGTATGATTTATAATCTCCATATCTTACAGTCGAATAATTACTATTTCGAGCCATCGTTTATACCAATTTAAGAGAAAATGTATAGCCTTTAAATAATGTTAATTAATAGGCTATAACTAAGTCTACTAACAGTGGGACGGTCATTAAGTTGTCAGACTAAAGCCTCGCTGTTCCACTATTAAGAATGCACTTTAGAAACTCCATGGGACATCTCTAGCATGACGTTGCAACAGGAGACGTGACAGATTTGAGAATAGTTTTCACTACTAAGAAGCTTACAGGTATTATCTTGTTTGCAAGCTCATTCGCTTTTTATTTTCTTGTACGAAGTAAAGAGCCTTCCTTTACTTTGTCTAAAAAAGGGAAGTTATTATTATTATTATTATTTCCTTGAGATGCCGCTACAATGGCGATTCATCTTTTAACATGTTTGAATACAATTTTACAAAATTAAATAAATATTAACATTTTTACAAAGCTAAATGTTACAAATGTACAAAATAAATAGTAACATGCCCTACA
This sequence comes from Riptortus pedestris, assembly GCA_019009955.1. Taxonomy (NCBI): domain Eukaryota; kingdom Metazoa; phylum Arthropoda; class Insecta; order Hemiptera; family Alydidae; genus Riptortus; species Riptortus pedestris. The sequence goes on along the minus strand of CM032231.1, from coordinate 80,997,071 downwards.
ATGGCGATTCATATTTTAACATGTTAGAATATAACTTTACAAAATTAAATAAATATTAAAATTTTTACACAGCTAACTTTTACAAATGTACAAAATAAATAGAATGGACAAAACTAAATATAAATTGTTAGTATATTTACAACATGAGGAACAAATACAAAATAAAAATAAAACAACAAAGAAAATAAAAGAAAAGATAAATAAAAATAAAAGAAAAACTATAAATTGTTAAGCTGGAAGGAGGCAAAACGTATATTCCACAGTGCTTGATATATATAACTTTCATAATGGTAGATAAAAGCTTTTATATTTCATCAAATAATCCATTATTTCTTAAATACTTAAAAACATCATCTGTAAATTGGCTACTGTCGGCCAGTAGTTCGCATACATTAGTGGGCCATGGGTGCGTTTTCACTTGTGGGGGGAAGATAGGGAACTTTGTGTGCGAGTAGACTAGTTCATACGTGACACAAAACTATTTTCTTGTCCCTGCGGAACTACGCTTTGAAGGGGTAAAATAACCACTTGAAAAAAATCCGTCACACAACAGGAGCTGCGTAAACTAAGAAGATTTCTCTCTCACCTGCTGCTAGGACACACGTGATCTCATCTCACTACATGTTCTCTATTTCTATGAAAAAAAAGTCCGTCACGCTGGGGCTGCGTGAACTAAGCAGATTTCCCATGTGAAGTTATACTATAGATAAAACTCCATACGATTGCCGAACAGTTACGGAAACGGCCGAACTAGCTTACGGCGGAAACGAATAGAACCGACTTTAGCCGAACTCATTTCGCCCGTTATCAGCACACACTTAATAAAAATGCATATATCTCGGTTAATATTCAAGATATAAAATAAATGTATATACAAATATTTCTAGTTAATTTAATTTGCAATAAGATTGTTTCTATACAACATTTCGATCCGACGTATAGTACGGAGATACTTCGAATTTTCCAAATTCCCCCAGCTAAGCCGCTCCCCTCCCACTGGTCCGTTTTCAGCCGCTAACGAACCTGAACTTTCTTTTTACACAAAACGATTAAATACCGAGTTTGGTGATTATAAAAAAAAATCCCACCGCTCTAAACACTATTCATAGTCCGATATTCTGATTTTTAGTGTTGAATAAAATGGTTAAATAACGAGTATAGTATAGATCAAATGAAAATTTTCGAAACAAGAACACAAACACTTTTTTCATCGGACGTACAATGGTGAAAAATTTTCGATATTCTCCCCCCCTAACCTCCGTCCCCCCTGTCCGATTTTACCCATTAACGTGATTTTTAGTTGGGCATGAAACGCTTATATATCGAATTTGGTAATGATAAAACAATAAAATCAAAAAAAGGTAATGGCTGAAATCTGACTAGAGGGAAGAAGGGGGAATTCGAAAATTCCACTTATATACTTTTTCGTTTTCTTGATTATTAACTGAGATATTTGTATTTTGTTAGTTTTCAGCCTTCAGTAAACCCCCACTTCTTCTCATGACAAATTGACAATAAGCGGTTATATCATGAAGCACTTTATCGGAAGCTTTAATAACAAATTTTGTTTTCGTTGAAATTTCACTTTGTGACGTACATGTAAATACGTTGATTGACGAGGTCATCAACTAAAAAATTTTACGTTCCAAACTACATGATATTTATTTGATTAACACCGCACTCGATATTTAACCGTTTCTTAGAAAACTAAGGATTATGTTATAAAGGGGGGGGGGAGAGGATTTTAAAGGAGTAAATAATTTAAGATCCCAAATATCTAGGTTACTATTAGTTGGATCGAAATATTTTATACAATCAATGCTGTTGGAGTTCTCATTTCCTAGCACAATTGTTTTACAACTTTTTTTAGCAGATTTCCCTTCAGGGAAATCAGCTATTGAGGTTGTACTCATGACGCGATTTTCGAAATTTTTCTTCAAATGTCTATCGATCCTACCCAGGAGATGACGAAAATGAGGTCCGTTCAAAACTGTATATATATATATATATATATATTTGTCTGTTACCGCAATTTTTGTGCAATAGTTACCAAACTCGATATTTAGCCGTTTTATGTAAAAAGAAAGATCAAGTTCGTTAACGGCTGAAATCGGACCAGGGGGAGGGGGGTTTAGAGGGGGAGCATTTTGAAAATTCGAAATATCTCCGTTATTCTCTGTTTTATAATAAAATATATTAACTGAAGCCTAAATACCAAATATTGTTTTCATTGAACTTTTACTTTGTGAAATATATGCAAAAACGTTCTGTTTACCCCCCCCCTCTTCTTTTGTATTTGGATTACTAAAATTTGAGTGATTGAGATAAAACTGATTCTGATTCATTACAAATTACACCACTAGCTATAGTAAATTGTTTTCAATAAAATTAATATGATATATTCAAATATATTCCTTTAATTGTGTGTCTTTCCGGTCTATCTATGCAGCACTATGAGGTGGGCTTGCCTGTTTGTTTACAATTCAGCCTTGTATTGTACATTTACTGAGCATTCATGGTAGTGTTACCTGTATGTATATTTATCTATTGTAAACCTTCACGCGGGAAATCTGCTTAGTTTACGCAGCCCCTGCGTGACGGACTTTTTTTCTCTAACTCGAATATTAACCGAGATATTTTTACATTCCCAATTTCTGTTCAACGTACCTCAGTCACTAAATATTTCAAACCCAGCTAAGATTTTAATGCTTGTCTACGTAGGCTTCTTACTGTAGGAGAAATAGAGAATATAAGGTGAGATGTGATCATCTGTGTCTCATATTCTAATCCGCAGGAAATCTGCGTTTATACAGAACCTGCTTGACAGACTTTTATAGTGGTGAGTCTATTATTGAAACATTGACTTCTAAAAATTATTATTATTAATAATAGGAGATACCTGTTAAAAATATATTATATATTTTTGACTCTGACCTCGAATGTTTCATATTAACCAATTCAAAGAATAGGGGAAACATTTCCAATCTTCAAAACATTTTCATATCTGTGAATCAAAAAGTTTGAAATTAAACTACATTATTCGACATGTCAACTGAATGTTTTCCAATCTGAATGGCCGTGCTATTCTATGCCACCCCTTTTCACCATTCGTAGCTAATAATTCATTCATATTTGAACGTCAGAGATAAAGAAGAAAATTCATGGAACAGAACAATTCCAATCAACAAGCTAAATCGTACTTTCCAAATTCACCTTGACCGATTTTAATTAAAAGTGACAGTAGTAGTACTCATCGAATAATTTGAGAAAAACTTTTTTTCTTTTCAACGGTTAATAGTCGCGTTTTATAATTTAGCTCTGGAAAAAACAAAACATCAGAATTTTTTTTTTCTTTTGTTCGGATTAGGTCGGCCGTTTCCGTTAACTTTTCGGCTCAGGTGGAAGCTTCTTCTAACCTTACCCGTCGCTTCTATCCTTACCTTACCTTCGTTACTTTGTGAGATTTATACAAATACGTTCTGTTCATCCGCCCCCCCCCCCTTCTTTAGTTCTTGGACTATTAAAATTTGAGTTATTAAAATATAAATTATTCTTACATTCAGAAGCCGTTATAGTTGGGAATTTATTTAACTAACTGAAAGATTTCTCATTACCTTTTGTAGTTAATCACGGTGGTGTTGTGTTACCAGTATGCAGATTTCTCTGTTGTAAAACCTCACATGGGACATCTGCTTAGTTTACGCAGCCCCTGCGTGACGGACTTTTTTGAACAGAAGCTAGTCAACTTCAAACTTCCTTTGAGTTACAGTGTATTAAAAAAAAAACAAATTCATGAAAAACCGTATTTTCAAAAATTCTTGAAAAGTATGTTAAGCACACATTAACACTGTTGAAAATTTCATAACGCCATATAGATCGTATGACAATTGGATTAAACGATGAAATATTCAACAAGAGACACTTTGTTTGTATGTTTGATTTACAAATTACAGATTACATAGTAATTTAAATACACTTTTTGATATATGCCTGTCAAAAGAAAATTGTGACTAACAATGATCTCCCTCAAAACGACTGAAATTATCTCATAACTCTCGTCTATCTTTATTCTTGCTAAGCCCTTTGGTCATCTATCAATGAAAAGATAGGTCATTGAAACGGTCAGATATACTAATTGTTCCATGAAAATAATATTTGTATTCAAGCTTCAAATAAAGTATTCCATGATAAAACAGGATATTGTTAATAAGAAAGTACGAGTTAGTAACTAGAAAAATAAAAATTAATAAAAATATATCGGTTAATATTTAAGACAAAGAAACAAAAAATCCGTCACGCAGGGGCTGCGTAAACTAAGTAGATTTCCCATGTGAAGTTTTACAATAGAGAAATCTGCATACTGGTAACACAATACCACCGTGATTAAATAAAAACGGTAATGAGAAATCTTTCAGTTAATTAAATTAAATTCCCAACTGAAACGTCTTCTGAATTGTAAGAATAATATAATAAAAATATATAATTTTAATAACTCAAATTTTAGTAGTCCAAGAACTAAAGAAGGGGGGGGCGGATGAACAGAACATATTTGAATAAATCTCGCAAAGTAACGAAGGAAGGTAAGGTAAGGTTAGAAAGGACAGGTTAGAAGAAACTTCCGCGTGAGCCGAGAAATGACGAAGATGACCGACGTAATCCGAAATATAGCCGACCACAGACTTCATAAAAATGCAAATATCTCGGTTAATATTCAAGATAGAGAAAAAATGTATATATGTAACAATATTTATAGTAAATTCTTATTTGCAATATTGGTTCTATACAATTTTTCGATCTGATGCATAATAACGGAGATATTTTGAATTTTCGAAAATCCCCCCTCTAAACCCCCCCTCCCACTGGTCCGATTTCAGCCATTAACGAACTTGATCTGTTTTTTTACAATTGCAAGTACAGTAGCAATAAGAGGTGTTCAATACAATTTTTCGACCCGACGTATAGTTATGAATATATTACGAATTTTTGAAATCCCCCTCTACCCCCTGGCGTCCCAAAAGTCCGATTTCAGCCATGAATGAACTTGATATTTAGTTTTTCATAAAACGTTTAATATTTTGGGTTAGGGGGGTTCTTTTGAGCTTAATAACGATCCAAAAAAATTGGGACTTCTAGAGCGTTTTATATATATATATATATATATATATATATATATATATATATATATATATATATATATATAATACATTTTTGTCATCTACGAGGTAGCATCAATGGATATTTTAAGAAATTTTCGAAAATTGCGTCAGAGTACAACCTCAATAGCTGATTTTCTTTAAAAGAGAAACTTTTGCAACACATCTCTGAAGGCAAATCTTCATTAAAAAATGAATGAGAGTTAAAAGACACATTTATTTAAGTTGAATCTCCTCTATTTACGTTTTTATGGAAGTTCTTTGTAGTTTGTTCTTGTTGAAGAACATTTTTGTAACACATATTAAATATTGAACCCCTTTTGACATATTAGTCAAAGCAAAGTAAGCTACTACTAAGTAATTATTCAATCGGTTCTGTCAACTAAGAGACAATTTAGATATTCCACATGACTTACAGGAACTTTTGACCGATAACAGTAATTACCTAGACTCAATCATTAAACACCTAAAAGACATTAATATATACAACACACTATAATCTACAATTTCCACACACACACTACTCCTTACTTCTTTCTTACATTAGCAGGGTGTATAAACATTAATTTTATTTATTATTATTTTAATATATTACTTTATTTTTTAGTTTCCCTTTCCCTTCCTTTTTTTTAATTTATTCATTTCTTTGCTTTTCTCTTTTCTTTATTTTATTATTATTATTTTTATTTATTTCATTTTCATTTTGTATTATTTTCACCATCTTGATATTTCCATACAATACTATTTGTTTCTTATAAAAATGGAATTCCAATGAACTTATCAAAAACCACCTTTGTTCACTCCTTTTACGTTTCCTTCTATTTTTTTTGCTATTCTTTTTTTTTATGCACGATTTAATTATGAGTCAATCGCCGGTGTTGCGGAACTCATTTAAATAAATAAAAAAAAAAAAAGTATTCAATCGGTTATAAACATAATGTTTTGTGTATTCTGGTCGGTACTAACATTAAAAATCCTACTTAATTAGTTCTTCTGATATCCTAAATACGTTAAAATATTATTTATAAATATAAACTGATCAATCAGCATTTATTTTATATCCGAATAATAAAATAGCATTAGATAAGCAAAAAAAAATGCTTCAACTTCATTGAACACTGCTCAAAACAAACAAAATAGAAGAAATATCGTATGCAAAAAATGAAATAATAAAAAATATAAAATCATTCTTAATTAGTAACAAACGAAGCATGCAAAATATATATAAATGAAACTTGCTTACCCTTCGCATAACACGAAGAGAGAAGGAGGATGTTTTCATGTTGGAAGGCGTCTTGAACTGAAACCAAAATGGAGACCTCAATTAATTATATACGACAAATAATTAATTAATAATTATATTAATCATTAGGAGCTTCCTCTAAGAAATCGAAATGTTTATAACCAAAAGAAAGCACATAACCATGAAAAATAGTGTCACACTGTCATAGTTGAACGTTAGGAAATATTGAATTTAAAAACTTGCCAAAACCACACTAGAATTCAAACTTCTAAAACGATTTTGTATCATTCGACAGTCCATCTTAATCTTCAGGAATGGAACGGAACCAACAATTCTCAAACACGAGATATATGTAGATTATGGAAATCACCAGGATACCATACAGTGACGTTAACACACAATATCATAATAATAAAATTAATAAATCAATTATCCTATTGAATTCAGTTACCTACAGACCCTTTTTTCTAATCATTTTTCTCAATATATCACCAAACAAATAAAGGTACAAAGCTTAGGACGAAGATGAAGAGTCATATGTCTATAATAAGCATTAGTCATTGCATATTTCTTATAAATTGATTAGCGATAGAGCATATTTTGCATACATACATACATACATTTACATACACCAATGTTGGACAACTTGTACCACAGAATCGACTCTTAACGACATTTTCAAATTGCTTTATTAAAATTTTTTCAGAGTTCTCGTGTCATGAATTACCGTTTTTGAATAACTGTTAAAGTAGAGAAAATATTTTCCAGTTATTTGGTAGACTTTTGCAAAACTCGTAAATAATATACATATTATTACGACGACCTTCAGAGATCACCTGCGCTTAAAGCAAACTATTAATTCGCACAGATTTTCGAGTATAACAGACGCGAGGAGAGTGCTCTTGTCGTTTATTTTCCCGAAATAATACGCAGACTGTATTCGACGAAATATTTTTCCGGACCGAAGATCTTTTGTATCTGTGTGACGGATCATCCATCATAAACCCATTTTCCTCATCACGAAGAAGAATAACCACACCCTAAACATGCTTAACCAATCCGTATCCATATCAATCATGAATAATCACTCATATTATTCAATAGTCATCTGATTTTTGCCATATTTTCAGTAACGTCAATCAGCTAGTGAGGTTGTACTCAAAAGTGATTTTTGAAATTTTTTTTCTCAAATCTCCATCGATCCCAGCCGGGAAATGACAAATATGAGATCTGTTATATATATATATATATATATATATATATATATATATATATATATATATATATATATATATAGATAGACACACACATACAGGTTGTCCCATTTTCCCGTGTCACCCCCCTTAAAATCTACAATTATTTTAATACAAAGCTGAGTCTTCGCGTGCATTAATTGGGACCCCTAAAGAATCCTTTCAGTTCATATTCAACCTCGTAGCCTTCTCCAGTACTTCTCCAACGACCATAGCTTTGGAATTATCAATGTAATGGCTTACTTTTTATTTTGGACTATTGAAGAAAATCATATTCTAAATCGAGTTTATACCGGTAAATTTTTCGATTTGACGCATCCTTTAGCCCTAAAATGCCCAACTCTTTATTTGAGAAAGGCACATTTTATTGAAAAACGCTGCGACATAAGTTTTAGTCAACAAAATCATCTTTGAAACAAGTCTACGGGAAAAAGAATGGACTCTGAAATCTAAATATATATAGAGATATAGATATAAAACGAAGTAACAAAAAATTATTCTTGAATGAATCCAAAAAACCGGTTTTTTTTTCAAAAAACGTTATTAGAATTAATGTCTATTTGTAATAGGAATGCATTTGTCCACGTGCTTCATGTAAAAAAATAAAAACCATTTTTCTCTTTGCGCTGAAATACTTACAGCTAGTATTTACAAATATTCGATAATGCGTCCTTCCTCATTTATCGATATAAACTCGTTATAGAATTTGAATTTCTACAAGAATCCGTCATAAAAAGTAAGGCAATCCATTGGAATTTCCAAAGTTATTATCGCTGGAGAAGTACTGGAAAAGATTAGGAAGATGAATTTGGACTGAACGGATTGTTCAGGGGTCCAAATTAATGCACACTTAAGTCCTAGCCTTGTATTAAAATAATTGGAGATTTTAAGGCGGGTTGCACGGGAACTTAGGGCACCATATATATATTATATATATATATATATATATATATATATATATATATATATATATATACATACATACATACATACATACATACTAATCAATTATGATTTTTTTGTTTTAAAATACATGATTTTTATTTGAACAGCACCACATTCGAAATTGAAACGTTTAATGGAAAAGCATTACATTAGGAGATGGCTAAAATCGGCCCTGTGGAAGAGAGGATGTGAGAGTGCTTGACGGATAAATAATTGCAAAATCGAAATATCTCGATAACTATGAGCGGGGTATAATTGTATATACCCAATGTATAGGACAATGTAGTTGGAATTTTAATTTTCTACAACTATTGTTTTATGCATGTATCCTTTTTTAAAAAAATAAACTTTTACAAACCCCCACTTCAACTCATCCGATTTTCATTCAACAATCAACATCATAGGTTAATGGATTATACCATTATCATATCCTATTTCAGAGCGTGGGAAATCTGCACAATTTACTCAGCACCTACTTGGCGATCATTTTTATTAAATGTATATCCTTGGTGGGAGTCGTTTTTCTAATAATATGGCCTATTTAACTTTACTTAAATAATCTATGGCAGAATGTCAACAAAAAATGAAAATTTGAAATGATTTTCCAAATCATTTTTTTTTCTCAACTAGTTTTGCGTCCATTTGACAACTCATCAGAATTTTTTTGATGAGGCGTCAGATGGACGCGAAACTGGTTAAGAAGTTGAAATGATTTGAATAATCATTTCAAGTTCTCAATTTTTGTTGACCTTCCACCATAGACTAGTTAAGTTTTTCTGGTCTTTCACGAGTGTATTTGCTTTCGAAGACGATTTTGACAATGTGTAAGCCTATGCCCTAGTGTCAAAAAGCCACTATTAATTTACCATTCAAGCCAATAAAATTTATTTACTTACTCAATTGTTTTTACATTTCAGTCAGTGCATAATTTCTATGATGAAATGGGTATAAGGGGATACTATAAATAAATACTCTTCATATTTTTGTGGCAAGGGTCACAAATAAAAAAACATATACCACCTCTTCAGGGGCTCTCCCTTTTCAAAAAATAATAAGATTAATTTATCAAAACCTAACTAGGCATATTTTATACATAAGTATGCATTTATAAATACTCTATCTAGTAAAGAATTATCATAGAATTTTGCTAAATTATTTTTTTTTTAAATTGAATTTAATTATTTTTTGATAAGGGAAAGCTCTTGAAGAGCTGGTATATAGACCACGAAACATGTAGGGCAGCATCAATAAAAATGTTTTTTATTGGTGACCCTTGCCAAGAAAATATGAAGAATATATAAAAATATTGAGTAAAAATTAAGAAGAATAAATAAATACATTTTCATAACGTAAAGCAATATGTTATTGCCATGCCCTTCGGCATTACCTGCTAACGGTATTGTAATCATATGAGGTCTTGGTTCAGGAAACATAATCGTTGTTATAGAAATTGATTTCCGGAGGACCTTTGAAATGAACAAGCGGATTAATTACTACAATAATATATCACATATTTTTTACATAATTCAGACGGGATGGTCTTTGGCCTTGCATTTATAGTTAGTGAATTAAGATCTGATGTAAAAGGTGACTTGATGAAATACTGATGAATATGATGCTCGGATGTCTCATGCTTTCTCCATGCTCCCTTCATCTTTGTCTCCCTACTCGACGTCCTTTTAGCAGCTATTGAGGTCGTACTCATGAAGCGATTTTCGAAATTTTTCTTCAAATGTCCATCGACTCTACCCAGGAGATGTCGAAAATGAGGTCCGTTCAAAACTTTATATATATATATATATATATATATATATATATATATATATATATATATATATATATATTTTTGTCTTTTACCTCTCTAGCGGTCGCAATTATTGTTTAATCGTCACCAAACTCGGTGTTTAATCGTCTTATGTAAAAAGGTAGACCAAGTTCGTTAACGGCTGAAATTGGACAAGTGGGAGGGGCAGGTTTAGAGGGGTTATTTCGAAAATTCGAAATATGTCCATTACTATACGTCCAGTCGAAAAATTGTATAGATCTAGTCTATTTGAAAATTAAATTTACAATAAGTATTGTTATAAACATTTATTCCCTATCTTGAATATTAACCGAGATATTTGCAATTTTATTAAGTGTAACTGACGAGCTATGGTCGCTTCTATTCGTTCCCGCCGAAAGCAAGTTCGGCCGTTTCCGTAACTATTCGGCACTCGTATGGAGATTTATCTATTGTACAACTTTACCTGAGAAATCTGCTTAGTTTACGCAGCCCCTGCGTGACGGACTTTTGGTCTACTCACTCATGGTGAGAACTGGTCATGATGAAAATTAAAAAAGATGAGAACTACCCATATAAACTGCACTCAGTAATGATGGATCTCCTCTCTTCTAAGTCTGTTCTTGTATCTGCACTAAGCATTCCAGGGTATCCTCCTTATTCACAGTGATAAACTAAAACAATTACTCCAATAATTTAGTGTTTTCCAAACAGCTTTTCTGAACAGTATCCTGAAATATTTGAAAGCTCTTCTTCAAACAAGTGATCCCGAATATCTGAAATAGAGTTTCTCTTGACTTGTATTTGTAATGGCATTAAATCCCGGATCGCAGAGAGTCAGGAGTGATGCAGAGCAAATCCGATTTCGAATTAATTAGCTCTGTCCACAATCAACGGAGGAAAAAAACCTGCTCGGAAATGGGTTCGCTTTGGTCTCTTTCCAAAGCTTACACACATTTCCCATTAACTAGGGCACTAGAGCTTTTTCAAGCGACTACCAGATCAAAAATTATGAACGTTTAGGAAATAAATCCAAGGAGATTTATATAGAAGAAGAAAAACTGTCATAAAGTTATGAAATAATTCTGAATTAGGTCATTCCTTTATTTCAAAATAATTCTATATAAGATTAATAGTTAATCGTAAAATAATTCTATATGGGATTACTCGTTAACCGTAAAATAATTCTATATAAGATTATTAGTAAATCGTAAAATATTTCTATATGGGATTATTCGTTAACCGTAAAATAATTCTATATAAGATTATTAGTAAATCGTAAAATATTTCTATATGGGATTATTCGTTAACCGTAAAATAATTCTATATAAGATTATTAGTAAATCGTAAAATATTTCTATATGGGATTATTCGTTAACCGTAAAGTAATTCAATATAAGATTATTAGTTAATGTAAAATAATACTATATGGGATTACTTGTTAATAACCGTAAAATATTTCTATATAAGTTACTAGTTAATCGTTAAATAATTCTATATGGGATTATTTGTTAACCGTGAAATAATTATATATGAGATTATTAGTAAATCGTAAAATATTTCTATATGGGATTATTCGTTAACCGTAAAATAATTCTATATAAGATTATTAGTAAATCGTAAAATATTTCTATATGGGATTACTCGTTAACCGTAAAATAATTCTATATAAGATTATTATTAAATCGTAAAATAATTCTATATGGGATTACTCGTTAACCGTAAAATAATTCTATATAAGATTATTAGTAAATCGTAAAATATTTCTATATGGGATTATTCGTTAAACGTAAAATAATTTTATATCAGATTATTTGATAATTGTGAAATAACTCTATAAGAGAATATAGGTTAATCATAAAATAATCCTGTATGAGATTATTCGTTAATCGGAAAATAATTAAACAAGATATTATTCGTTAATATTAAAATAATTCTCTATGAGATTATTCGTTAATTGTAACATAATTCTATATAAGATGATTCGTTAATCGTAAAATTATACTGAGTGAGATTATTCCTTAATCGTCTGAGTATGAGATTATTTGTTAATCTTAAAATAATTCAAAAATATATTATTCTTTAATCTTAAAATAATTCAAGAAAATATTATTCGTTAATCTTAAAATAATTCTGTATGAGATTATTCGTTAATTACAAAATTATTCGTTTATCTTAAAATAATTCATAATGAGATTATTCTTTAATCGTCTAATAGTTCTATATGATGTTATTCATTGATCGTTAAAATATTCTACCCAGTTACTCATAGAAGCAAAAAGTGGATATTAATAAATAAAAAACAAATCGATATTAGACTATTCGTTTATCGTAAAATAATTCTATATGAGATTAATCGTTAATTATAAAATAACTCAAGATATTATTCGTTAATCTTAAAATAATCCTGTATGAGATTATTCGTTAAACGCAAAATAATTCAATACCATATTATTCCTTAATCTTAAAATAATTCTATATGAGATTATTCGTTAATCGTAAAATAACTCTATATGAGATTATACATTAATCTTAAAATAATCCGGTATGAGATTACTCGTTAATCGTAAAATAATTGAACAAGATATTATTCGTTAATCATAAATAATTCAATAAGATATAATTTGTTAACCTTAAAATAATTCTGTATGAGATTATTCGTTAATCGTAAAATAATTCCATAGGAGATTATTCGTTAATATTAAAATAATCCGGTATGAGATTACTCGTTAATCGTAAAATAATTGAACAAGATATTATTCGTTAATCTTGAAATAATTCAACAAGATATTATTTGTTAATCTTAAAATAAATCTATATGAGATTATTCGTTAATCGTAAAATAACTCTATATGAGATTATACATTAATCTTAAAATAATCCGGTATGAGATTACTCGTTAATCGTAAAATAATTGAACAAGATATTATTCGTTAATCTTGAAATAATTCAACAAGATATTATTTGTTAATCTTAAAATAAATCTATATGAGATTATTCGTTAATCGTAAAATAACTCTATATGAGATTATACATTAATCTTAAAATAATCCGGTATGAGATTACTCGTTAATCGTAAAATAATTGAACAAGATATTATTCGTTAATCTTGAAATAATTCAACAAGATATTATTTGTTAATCTTAAAATAATTCTATATGAGATTATTCGTTAATCGTATAATAACTCTATATGAGATTATACATTAATCTTAAAATAATCCGGTATGAGATTACTCGTTTATCATAAAATAATTCAACAAAATATTATTCGATAATCTTAAAATAATGCAACATGATATTATCCGTTTATCTTAAAATAATCCTCTATGAGATTATTGGTTAATCCTAAAATAATTCTATAAGAGATCATACATTAATCTTAAAATAATCCTGTAAGAGATTATTCGTTAATCATAAATAATTCAATAAGATATAATTTGTTAACCTTAAAATAATTCTGTATGAGATTATTCGTTAATCGTAAAATAATTCCATAGGAGATTATTCGTTAATATTAAAATAATTCTATATGAGATTATTCGTTAACCGTAAAATAATTCTATATGAGATTATTCGTTAATCATAAATAATTCAATAAGATATAATTTTTTAACCTTAAAATAATTCTGTATGAGATTATTCGTTAATCGTAAAATAACTCTATAAGAGAATATACAATACGTTAATTATAAAATAATCCAATATGAGATTATTCGTTAGTTGTAAAATAATTCAACAAGATATTATTCGTTAATCTTGAAATAATTCAACAAGATATTATTCGTTAATCTTAAAATAATCCTGTGTGAGATTATTCGTTAACCGTAAAATAATTCAACAAGATATTATTCGTTAATCCTAAAATAATCCTGTGTGAGATTATTCGTTAACCGTAAAATAATTCAACAAGATATTATTCGTTTATCATAAAATAATTCAACAAAATATTATTCGATAATCTTAAAATAATGCAACATGATATTATCCGTTTATCTTAAAATAATTCTGTATGAGGTTATTCGTTAATTACAAAATAATTCTATATAAAATTATTCGTTAATCTTAAAATAATTCTTAAAGAGATTATTCCTTAATCGTCTAATAATTTTATATGATGTTATTCATTTATCGTTAAATAATTCATGAGTATAATTCTTTAAGCGTAAAATAATGTTATATGAGATTATTCCATAGTCGTAAAATATTTTTATATTTGTTTAATCGTTAATCGTAAAACTATTCTACTTGAGAATATTCGTTAATGGTAAAATATTTCTAAATTAGATTATTCTTAATCGTAAAATGATTCTACATGAGCTTATTTTTAATCGTAATTTAATTCTACGAGATTATGTCATTATCGTAAAATAATTCTACATGAGATTATTCCTTAATCGTAAAATAATTCTACATGAGATTATTCCTTAATCGTAAAAAAAATCTAAATGAGATTATTTCTCAATTTTGAAATATTCCCTAAACCTCGAAAGTAACAGCTTTATCTGAGCGTGTTCCCCGAAATGAATTATCAGTTTTTGGCCAGCTAACAATTGTCTTGGACTAAGTATCAAGATGAACCATATAGAGACAAGATAGAATTCAAGAAAACCAAGTTGAGCATATCAAATGGAGAACCATTTGAGAATGGATTAACTTGTGGAGTAAAGATAGTTCAGCGTATCTGGAGAAACCGAACAGAAGCCGGAATACTCCCGGGAAGGGGAGTCAATGGACAAAATAAATGTAAGTTCATGGGCTGAGTCGGATGGTAAGATGAGTGCTCCACGCACATAGATTTTATTGGAAACGATACTCCTATCGTCGAGGTCGCAATTGAACCTCTTGCTTTGTTGTGCTATTCCAGCCACGATGTTGTAAAGTGATTTAGGGTGACCTAAACGTCACTCGAAGAAAACGTACAAGCCGACTACGACATCCAGTTTTATTGGCCGTTACTGTTGTACGTTGCGGTCATAAAATGGCTTCAGAAAAAGGTAGTCAACTCTAAATGTGTTGAGGACCTTGCTCCCATGCTGTTGAAATGATTCTCTAAAAGCTGGGCTAAGCTGAAATAAAAACGAAGAGCTCTCTGGTTTTTGATTCCCGACCTTTAAGGCTCCGTACTAAAACCTTAGTAGCAACTGGATTTACTGCATACGTCACTCTGAGGCTAAAGAGACATAGAGATTACATACATCAATAATGAATGTCAACTTGGTATGTAGTATTGACAGATGACAAGACCCGGTTCACCTGAGAAGAAGTTGCAAAGGAATTTTCAATGGCAGTCATATGTATAGAGAGAATCACTATTATTGGGCCATACTAAAGAGTGTGTATAGAGAATGTATGATTTATTTCATTACATTGAGAAATTATCTCCTGAAACTGTAGGCCATTTTTGCAATATTTATTACTCTGATATCACTTGTCGGCAAAAGGTCTGAATTTATAGAATCACTATTTTTCCTTCTTTTTATTTATAGCTCTACATTTTTACGTTTAAAACTTTGAAGTATGGTCTAGACTAAGTAAACATTTTCGAGTTAAGAACGTAAAACCTTAATTGATGACCCCCTCACATTACGAATTTGCTTTTATCTCGTATAATAAAGGCCCATGGGGGAAAAAAATGGTACTTTAGCTTAGAATAAAGTCCTAAATGATATAACAGCTAATTTTTAATATGACATAACTAGGAGTAGGATGTTTACTGAAATTTTAAAACCATAAAATTCCAAATTTCTCTATTAATACCCATGACAGAGTAAATACGCACACAACAACATTTGTAGATATAAATTAGCAATAATATTGGTTCTATACAATTTCTTTATCCAACTTTTAATGATAGAGATATCTCAAATCTTAACCCCCCCCCCCTAAATCCCTTCCTTCCAATCCGATTCCAGCGTTTAACGAACTCAATACTTAGTTTTACATGAAACTCTTATATTATATATATCAAGTCTGGCAACGATACGACAATGCCACTCCTACTGAGGTATGAGACAAATATATATATATATATATTTATATATATATATATATATATATATATGTATATAATTTTGAACAGGCCTCATTTTCGTCATCTCCCAGGTAGGAACGATGGATATTAAAGGACATTTTTCAAAAATCGCGTCATGAGTACAACCTTAGTAGGGGAAATCTGCTTATAGGTAAAAGTAAATTGTTGCATTTGCCATATGGTTGCTAGGTGATGCAGCCTATGCTATATGGTTGCTAGGTGATGAAACCTACTCTTACTGTTACCTTTAATAAATGAGTTTGAATAATGGCGTTACTCAATGAACTGTTAGTTATTAATATTACATTGGTGACGAGGTAAAATGCCAAAAAAGAAGCAGAATAGAGTAGCAGTCGAATTGTCTACTTAGGAGAAAGAAGGAGCCACGAATATGAGATTCATTCATATCTTTAAGGTAAGGTAAGCAGAAAAACTACCACGACCAGAGATCCAAGGGAAGAGAGATTGCCAAGGGGGATGGAGTTTGGGTGAAGAATGAGCTGAGCAAGGGCTGGGTGCCTGGCGTGGCGGAGGAGCGAACGGGACATCATTCATACAAAGTTCTGGCAGGCGGACGCACCAAGCGAAAGCACGCGGACCAGCTCAGGACCAGAGAAGGTGCGGTGGACGAGCACCCATCCCAGATGACAACCGAGGAGGAGTGTCAACCAAAGACTGAGGAAGATCCACAAGTTTAGTGGGGAGAAATGTAGCATATGCTATACGGTTGCTAGGCAATGCAGCATATGCTAAATGGTTGCTAGGCGATGAAACCTACACTTACAGTTACCTTGTTAATAAAATAGTTGAATAATGGCGTTACTCAATGTACTGTTAGTTATTAATATTACATAAATCATTTATAATTTGAGTTAAATTAAAATATTATTTATGAACTAAAACAAATTGAAATAATTCCAGTTATGAAAATAAATAAAATTAATCGAACAACAATTCCATGAAATTACTTTATCAAGAGTGGTTGCACAACTTTTCGAGCTAACCCATAATACCGAACTTACATAATTTTAGTCCCTCTATAAACTATCATTCATTAAAGTATGCCATTAACGAACTCTACCTTTAGTCTGACATAAAATGTTTACGCATGGAGTTTACAAACTACAGATTACTCTGGAGAATGTTCTGTTTATATAGGCCACATTTCAACTTCATTATCAACACCTAGGCTATCTATGATTGAAAATATTTTCCAGAAAAATCAGGATTATATTGCATGTACAAAATATGATTTTCAGTAGACAGTGATCGTGCCAGTGAACATAAAATTCTTTACAGCTGTTATTATTATGTGCCCAAAAATGCAATCAGTTATCTTTCTCGACAATTGAACTTATATATATATATATATATATATATATATATATATATATATATATATATATCAATGATCTAATTGAATTGCTTACTTCTAAGTCAGAGGGAGTAAATTAGTCAAACAATGCGTTGAACGAGCAAACAATAAGCTGCTTTAGTAGTACTCAATTTTTGTTTAGTCTTTGGAAGTATTGTTAAATATATCCAGATAAATCGACGTATCATATGAGCAATAAAGAAGTACAAGTACTTAATCTTTGAGCAAACTGCGTAAGTTGTTTACTGTGCTAACAGGAATAGATTCAGTGAGAGTGCTATAGCTAACTAGCGAATCTGGAAGGACTTTTTGTGCAGTGAGCTTAATTAAACGTGCCGGGAGACCATCGAACTCGATGTCAATAGAACTAATGAATCGATATTGAGAGTGGCTCTGATTACATTTGCCAAACAAGCAATGTAGCTTCTAAATATTTACACCTATTCGATTCATCGCTCATCAGGCCTCACTCTCACCCGGCGAAATTTGTTTACAGTCAGGAAGTTGGTCTCTAATATATTCCTAATGAGTTGTCGACATTTCATAAATGGTCGATGTTATGAATGTGCCCTGGAGTTCATACGAGGAATACTGAAGGAAATAAATCATCATAGGAGGCGTGAAAATAGCTAACTAAAAAAGATAGAATCTACGAAAGTAGCTAGCAAAAATGGGCAGGTGGAAAAATCGTTGCTGTCTTGTAAAGGTAGGAGATAGGAAAAATAAGATATACGGGACTATCTAAGAAAACAGAGAAGGATTGAAAGTATACAAGTTCTTTTCTTTGAAGGATAGAACATATGATAGTATCTTACCGGAGAAAATAGGAGATACTGAACTAGCTAAGAAAATGAGTAGGAGGTACAAAAATAACTAACATTGAAAGATAGAATGTTGGATTTTTGGTAGGTTAGGAGTTACGAAAATAGCTTGCCAGACAAAATAGGAGGTACGAAAACAAGAATAATAGAAAGTAGAAAAAATAAAAATTGCTGTCTTAGAAGGTTATTATTTTTCATTTATTTAATTGGAGCTTCACAGTCGTAGCGATGTTGCTCAGAAAAAAAAACTGTATAAAATTAAAAACGAAACAAAATTAATTTAAACGAAAACAAAAGAACATAATAAAAATGGATCACAAAAACAAAAAAAAAAAAAAAACAGACATAGAACACTAAACAGAAACAGATAACAAAAATCGAACAGAAAACATGACTGAATCGGAAAACAGAAATGGAAAACAAAAAACGGATTGGAACCCAAAAACAGAAATGGAACTATAAACAAAATGGAAAACAAAAAAACAGTAATGGAACACAAAAACAAAATGGAAAACAAAAAACGGATTGGAACCCAAAAACAGAAATGGAACTATAAACAAAATGGAAAACAAAAAATAGATATGGAACACAAAACAGAAATTGATAACAAAAATGAAACATAAATCAGAACTGAATCGAAAAAAATTTTTCAGTCAAGAAATTTTACTTTATTTATTATTATTTATATGTATTTAGATTTATCTCAACTAGTAAAGGTTCGTTGAAAACAAAGTTTGGTAGGTAATCATGGAATAAGACATTTCATGATATATATTTACTTATTGTTACAGCGACTATGAGTTTACTGAAGTGAGTACCGCTGAAATTGAATTGAATTTTCAATTCCCCGAACATGCCCTACCCAGTTTTTCCAATTTCAGCTATTAATGTAGTTGGTCTTAAGTTTAAAATAATGGTAGTGCTCAAAGGAACATTGCAACCGCTAGAGGGGCCGACAGTTTACAGACCAATTTATATATACATCACGTTGAGCGCCATGTGCCAACCTATGGAGATTTTCATTTTTCCAAAGAGTACCGAGTGGGCGTTATTGAACCTCGTTGACGTGCCCAACTGTGGTCACACTACGTACTACATTTCGAGACCGTGTGCTCACTACTGGCAACATTTACATACATTTAACAGTGACAAACCTTAGGCTTGGTCCCGAAATTTAACTTCTTTTTTTTTGTGGATTTGGTACTTTTGAGTCACAGACGGAAAGTATATACGTGTATATATATAGTTTTGAACGGACCTCGATGGTTCACAGCACTGTTGTTGGAAGTGAAGCATATTGTTTACTTGGAGAAGTTTCTGCCACCAAGAACAAGAAGGCCATAGCGAAGCAGCTCATGAAGTGTGGGTATTACACGAGGCCAAGAAGGGTTAAAAACTTAATTCATTGGAAGGCCTGGAGATTGCGAAGAATAAGAAGCTTATTGGTGATCGCTGTTTGAACAAGAAGACCGATTGCTATAAGTCTGAAATGGTGGGGGTACTGGACCTCGATGTCACTTGCTGTATTTTTTAGCTATACCCCAATGGATCTCTCACCCTCCATATTTTATTTTAAGATTTGACTTAAGTTTATTTATTTATATTCACTTCTTTTAGATATTTATTTATTGATATTAGCGTGATAATTGACCCTGTTGTAATGTATATAGATTTTATTGACGATGTTGTTTTTATGTGTAGCTCTGAAGATGGCGACAATGGTCTTAAAAAGGGCTTAGCGCTGAAATAAAAAACTTGTGAAGAATTGGACGTCTTTCTCTAAGACCTCATTGGTACCGTCATGGGCAGGATCAAGGATATTTTAAGGAATGTTTCGATAATCGCTTTGCGAGCTAAACCTCAAAAAGCTGATTTCCGTTAAGATTAATCTTCTAAAAAGTTAGATATCTGAAATGAATGTTTTAGAAAAGAGTCATTATTTCAACCCCAACGGCGGATTTCCCTTAAATCCCTATTACAGGCTGGGGCGGAGGAGGAGATGCGGTGTTAATATTTATAGAGTGAATGAACTTTCCTTGGAACTCCGGAATAATTTTAGTAAGCCAGAGACGAATATAAATGTGGGAGCTTGTGGTGTGGTCGTGGTCGGGACACCTCGCCACAATGGGTCGTCTCTCTCATCCTATCCTTATCTCACTCTTACACCCCTCGACAGAACGAGGAGGGATGTGGAGTGTGTAAAGAACACCAACTTAATGCCTCATTTCCTAAAACATTTGTCTCTGGATATTTTAAGTCAATGTTAACTTTTGTTAAGACCGTCATTGCAAATTAAAATATGAATCCATTTTAAGTATAATTTTCGTTGAGGGCCAACTATTTTTAGCGGATTTCTCTCAAGGGAAATCAGCTATTGAGGTCGTACTCATGACGTGATTTTCGAAAATGTCTTCAAATGTCCATCAATCCTACCCAGGAGATGACGAAAATGAGGTCCGTTCAAAATATATATAGACATATATATATATTTGTCTGTTAACACTCTAGCGGTCACAATTTTTGTTCAATCGTCACCAAACTCGGTATTTAATCGTTTTATGTAAAAAGAAAGATCAAGTTCGTTAACGGCTGAAATCGGACCCAGTGGGAGGGGGAGTTTAGAGGGAGGATTTTTGAAAATTCGAAATATCTCCGTTACTGTACGTCGGATAGAAAAATTGTATAGAACCAATCTTATTCCAAATTAACTATTGCTTTACTATAAATATTGTTCTATACATTTATACTCTATCTTGAATATTAACCAAGATATTTGCATCTTTATGAAGTGTTTGTGTGCGGCTTTTGTCGGAAGTTTCCGGATTAGTTCAGCCGTTTCCGTAGTTCGGCTAACGTGTAACCTAACCTTCCTTGTCTTCTAACCTTTCACTTTGTGAGATATATGCAAATTCGTTCTGTTGATGCCCCCCCTTCTTTATTTCTTGGACTACTATAGTTTTAGTTATGAAAATATAAATTATTCTGATTCATTATAAATTGCAGTACTAGATATAGCTACTATTTGCAATAAAGTTAATGTGTTATATTCAGATGTGTATCAGTAATTGTTTTTCTTTCCGGTGTAGAATGTATCTACCTGTTCAGCTCTCAGTGATTGGCAGACCTATTTGTTTACAATTCATAAGCCGTTTCCGTTGGGAGCTTATTAAAATTAACTTAACGATTTCTCATTACCGTTTGTATTTACTCACGTTGGTTTTAAGTGTTAGCAGTATGCCTATTTCTCTATTGTTAAACTTCACGTGGGGAATCTGCTTAGTTTACGCAGCCCCTGCATGACGGACTTTTTTTTAAGGGCTCACTCTATTTCGCTTATGATGTTTCTGGTTAACACCGATGTGTTAAGTAAGCAATCGTCTTATTTGACAGCTCATTTTCAGCAGATTTTCCTTAGGGGAAATCATTCATTTTTTTAAAAATATATATGAGGCTTAGGTAACACTATATCCCTGTATTTCCATTTGTTTCAGTCGGCATTTATCATATTCATTTACTCTTGTTCACTGCGTGGCTCAGGTTATCCGTATGAATTAAGGCGAAGGTCTTCACACATCCCACATGGCAAACCTTGAGAGGTGAGTTGAATTCCCGCCTGGGCAATAGAAATTTATTTAGTGACGAACTCATTAAATAAAATACTTAGTCCCACCCTGGCTAGAAAAGAGTAGTAACCTGTTGATAACCCGTCCCAATTAGCCATAGTAGCACAATGTGGACATTAATAAATAACAACTTCGTGTGCAATGTCTTCTATATATTGATTTTGAGCCACACATTTCATGCAGCACAATATTACTACCAATCACTGCACTTTCGCAGTGGGTCATGTGAAGTGCACTTATTGTATACGTTACCATAAGCAATTGTAATTCAGCCCCTATCGTATTTAAAGAGGATATGTCTGAATTCCAAACCATTCGAATTTTAGAAGAAGAACGTGAAACACAGTGGTAGATAAAATTATGTGTAGTGAAAAATCTCTAAATCTAAAATAGTTTAATTACAAAACATTTAAGAATATAACTCAGCTCGAAAAATAGAATCGTTGCCAATTTTAGAGGTACCATTTTGAATAATTTTCTTTAATTTCTCAAGGATAAAGAAGCTACTTAAACATTCTCGCTTCTTACTTTGAAGGAGTTGTACTGAAGAAGACCACCATTTTCTAAGACAATAGGGCAATCTTCAGTTATATTTTACAGAGATAAGATGTACTTCAATCCAAGGCACTTTTAACAAAAGAGGCATTGTGATGTGGACAAAATGGTTTTCGGCATCTTATATTGTGGGAATCTTGACGTTAATGCACTTCCACTTCAAATACTTCACTTTAGAATACTGAAGTCATTTAATAAGACTCAAGGGAAAAGAGTTTTTAGAATTATACAGCCCTAGATGAGAATGGAAGTATTTCAAAAGTGTCTACTCTCTGCAAATTTTCGTTCTCTAGGTCAGTCAGGAAGACTGGAGGATTCTGTAAATTTGTTGTCGTCCGGAGGTTGCCAATTGTTAGTCGATAACGGGCTACGAAGGAATGTCTCTCTGGCGGAGGGACAACTCTTCAACACACTATTGGAATCGCCCACTCTTCCTGAAGTCTTTATTGTTATATAATCAGATGCAGAAGACGATTGGAAACCACTGCCTGTCCTTTTGATTTTTTTTCTTTTCCGTGGAATCCAGGAGTTCCTGATTACATGAATAGCCACCTTGTGATGCAAACATATACAAGAATAACTACTAGCTATTAACTAATTTTATTGTGCATAGGTAAAGAAAACAAATGAAGACTCCTTCGTAAAAATACCGAAATAATAAAGCTAATCTGACGTAATAAATAGAAGTATTACAGTATTGCTATCTTTTTATTTGGAGGGTTCGGTTCTCGGTTTTTTGGAAATTTATCTATTAACAACCGCTAAAAAGAGTCAGGAATTTTCTTACTAACCTGACTGAACCGTTCGACAACCCCTTTTTTTCGATTTGGTTCTATGCCATTTACTGTTTCATTAATTACTGTTATTGTTTCATTATCACTTTTTCCATTATTTATGTTTTAATTTTTCTGAATCTAATTTTTGATCGCCCCTAAATCAAAACGTCCTCAGAGGATCGGTCCCGCTTGGTCACACGAAATTTGTGAAGTTAATTAGTTGTAAGAGTATTAATATTGCCAGAAGTGCTTAATTTTCCTAGCATAACAGTCGTTTTCAAGTTCACATTTAGTAGGCAGACTGTACTCTTAATTAACAATGCATGTCCTTCGACCATTTTGTGAATTGTTATAGTAATATAATAATTATATAATTATTTCTTTTTATTTTAATGTTTATAAAGCTACTGTATAAATACGTGACATGTCCAGCTCAGATTTCCAGTCCGGTTCATATAGGTTTCTGAATTCGGAAGAAATAAATAGTAGAATAAGTGATGATATCTAGAAAAACTCCCCTGTCCCTGTTGGGCGAAATTTTAAGATTAATTCTTTTCATTTTATAAGCCAATTAGCAAAGATACACGACCATTATAAAACACCATTAGAGTGAATAAATAAATAGTGAAATCTTTAAAATAATCTTTTTAAATTCTTGAATCCATAAACGGACTTTATGACTTTTTGTTTCCATTATCACCACTACTTTCTTATAGTCATGTTTAATGTCTTGCCATTATAACACCCATTTGGTAGTGCCTACGTTCGTTATTATTTTATGGTTTTATTTTATGGGTTTATTCGCATCTAGGCGCAATGACATACATTGAAAATTTCCTCCCTCTTACAGATTAGTATCTTGTATTCCAAACAGAAAATAAAACGAAAGACATATTTTTTTTTAGCTTTTAGTAGAAATAGAAACCAAAAATTTGATTTGTCGTGGGGATAAAGTCGTTCAGTTTTCATCGTACATTTTCATAGGAGTGAAGTTAGTTATGACTCTCCAGACATTGCGACGTTTGCATTACAGTCCAGTAAATGTTTTAGATAGAAAACTTTTATTATCAATACATTCAATTGTACCATTCGCATCTCATTATTAAATAGGCCCTTCAATAAATATAAATTCATTATTCAGTATACAAAATATTCAAAGTGGAAACGCCTTTCCCATGAACAACACACACTGTGTCCACA
Organism: Riptortus pedestris; assembly: GCA_019009955.1. Taxonomy (NCBI): domain Eukaryota; kingdom Metazoa; phylum Arthropoda; class Insecta; order Hemiptera; family Alydidae; genus Riptortus; species Riptortus pedestris. The sequence goes on along the minus strand of CM032231.1, from coordinate 80,972,311 downwards.
GTTTTTACCAAAAGCTTAGAGCCAGATATATTCTAAATGAATAGAGTGTTCTCCACTTTGAACAGTAACTTGAAAGATTAAATAAGTACATAGAATTATCAAGTACATAGTTTTGGGGCTTCTCATAGAGATTTATATATTGCGCTATGACCAACTTATGAATGTCATCATAAGAGCTGTACCACACTCAACAAACAATGTATAAGGAGCAATAACTGAATTAAGCCTACAATTTACAAATGTTCATCAGTAGTCATTAAGAAATAAAATTATTAAAACGACTCAGGCTTCAACACACTTCTTGTGGGTAAATTGCTGAAAGTGATGTGCGTTTTAAAAGATTTTGTGGGGAGGCAAAAAATTGTGTTCTTGATAAATCTGAGTTATCACCAACAGAAATAACAATAAATACATATTGGCTGGCACGGGAATTATAGAACGGAAACGTTAAATAAATATGTAAGTCCATCCATTTACACCTTTCATGAATTCATAAATTGGCATAACCAAATGATTTGAAGAAAAGAAGAATTTTTGAGGTCAAAAAAAGCATGAGCAATATTTTCAAAGGGAGAGCGGCGTTTATTCAAATTTTCGACGTAATTTGTGTTCTATCTTCTGACATTGGCAGTGATTATTTATGTCTTGATTATTATTGAATAATAAACTATGATTCCCAACACCAAAATCCTCTTTTTATTTTTTAATAGAACTCCTTATATTATTCTATACAAAGTAATTTTTTAATGACTTACATCTTTATTAAGTTGGTGTCTATTTTGATAATATGCAACAATATGGTTTCTATATGTTTTATCAAACCTTCTGGGGTTGTTCATGATGTCATACTCTCAATGTATTATTAGTTTTCTTCTTAAAATGCATTAATAAAGCAGTTAGTATATCAAGGATAGATAGAAAAATATGTTCTTCTTTTCCGAAAGTTTTAATACGAAATTTGAGCCCCAAAATTCCATATTTAGTGCCTGGTAAAGGTCGAGATATCTTTTTCTCGCTCTGAAGATGCAGGTTAGGTTCTGAAAATGAAATGGTTCTGTAGGGAACTTTTCGTAAATGAAATTAGTGCATAAATAAGTTGGAAAGATAAATAGCACTTTGTAAATTTCTAAATGGTCATACTTATCATAAAAAGTTAAACGCAGAAAAACAGACCGATAAACTTAATATATGCAGTTTCAGCGAAGATATTTTTTTTCTTCTTCTTTGGCATGCGGAAAATAAGATCATTAAGGCTTTATATACAGCGCATATAAACTGCCACATGTATATAAACAAGCTCCGATCACTTGTTTATACTTATGTGTATTGGCGCCCAAATAAAATATCTAAGTGGTAGAAAGAAAAAGAGAAAAAAGAAAAGAGAGAAGCTTAGATAAAATAGAATAAGGGTTTCCATGACGACACAGCCAGCCTTCGGAGATTCGTTCGAGATCGATTCGTTTGAGTCGAACGGCTATCCACCGCATACTCTATAAATACCTCTTCTTTCTCTAAAGGCAAAGGCGAACTCTTCTTCCCACTCGGAGTTCCACTACATGAGCCAAGACTCACGTCCCAACACCTCACTCGCCTCATTATGTTTATATATAAAACTCACAAATCCCCAAACAGCGACTCTTCCCTCCCTTTAACAGGTGCTAAAAGGGGGAGCCATGCCATTTAAATCACCCTCAAAAGATTTCTTCGGATGGTAACAGAATAGAATTGTAAAACTGGGCTCCCATGTGTCTAATATCGTCTTTCTAAAGTACAATTCATGAACTTAATATTTTTAGTTTGTTTCTTTAAATTAGGTCTTACAGGGTGCACGGCCTCCACCCCCCAACCGATATTAACGAACATTTTTTAATGTTTATTATTATTTAAATTCATTATTTTAATCTATGCTATTTGATACAACACTGGTCCCAGCTAAAGATGAAGTGCAAAAATATGCTCAGCCTTCAACAACCCTTAACCATCTCTAACCAAGAAAAAAGAGGAAACCCCAAGAGGAAGCCAATAAAACCAAGTAATAAATCTTCAAAGTCTTCCAGCAGTGTGTATTTACATGACCCTCCTCTTGAAGATGAAATGAAGCTTGACATCTATGGATACATGGAAATTATCAGCAAATGTTACTGCCAAAAGTACTTAAATGATTTCAATTACTGGAGTGGGTCAAGCGTACATCGAACATTAACTAGAATAAACAATATATATATGCAATAATAAATATTCTCAAACAAAAACTCTTATGACACATCTATCAAACCAAAAATAAAATGGTAAGCCAATTCTTTCCTTACTTCTTATTCTGCGACTTGTTTCCTACAGTGCTATTTTTAAATAAAGGTATTTTAATTAATTTGCCTATGTTTCGTTTTTTGTCTAAAGGTGTCCTTTCAAAATTAAAACTAATCGTCCTTTATACAATGATCATCTAATGATTTTTTAATTTCTATAAGGCCATTACTTTTAAGTTATTTCTTTATTTTGATGCAGTACGAACATTTTTTATGGAAATAGAATTTAATGTTTTACATCTATAAGCAAAGAAGATAATTTTTTTATGTATTACTTTGCTATAGTTTGTATACAAATTGATTGGTTGAGGTGTCAAATAATCGATATTACATCAGCTTAAATATGTGTGTACCAGCTGATTTCCGTAGCCAGTTTTCTTGTTGTTTTTTAGAACAACGTTTTTTTTTTTGTTTTTTTTTAACAAAGTTTGGATTAGTCTTGAAATGGATCTCTGAGCGTAAGTTACTGCTGCACTTAGTGTGTGTGAGGAAGGATGATGTAAATTTTTGAAGGAATTTCTAGAGTGAAGTGAAACACGCTGACGTGAATTTTTATGCGTGTACGTTATTTTTTTTATACTAAATGGCGTTCTCCCGATTAACTCATAATTGTTTAAATCGTAGGTTACACAACTTTCATGTGACAGGGCTCAGCCATTCATTACATGCTAACGCAGTTTCGAACTAAAGGCTAATCCATCAAGTCCATAATGGATCAGAACGACATTAATTTATGACTATAAGCTCTTAACTGATGAACGAAATGTCTAAAAAACCTACAATCATAAAAAATAAATAAATTAGTCGTTGATAAATTGGGGATAGAAATTTACTTTCTATATTCAAAAGGCACTTATAATTTTTAATAAAAATGAATTTATTGTAACATGAAATTGGACCACTTACTCATAAATTAATTAGGGATTTTGAAGATATTATAATTCTCTTTACGTATTTGAGTGTTTTTCAGTTATATTGGTTATTTAGTTTGTCTTTTAAAAAAATGCATTTATTTCATATACATATGTTTTTCGGATGGCATTGACTTTGGAGATATTTAGTCAGACAGAAAGGGGATTTGTGGTAACAGAGTACGTGTAATATTAAATTATCAAAGTAATTCACTTATCAATTGTTCAGATTCACTAAGCTCATTATAAACACTCCGAGACATTTTCATCACTCACCCAATAGCACTAAACATAACAGAAGAAATATATAAATAACAAACATACCAAAATACAATTACCCAATATTGGCTGCCAGGACCTTGGACTTAGTACGACAGCAGACTACCAGGCTAAACTAATTACTCAACAAACTCAATACACACAAACAAACTTACTATACGAAGACAAATGACAATCAGAATGGATGGAAGTAAACATCCACCTCCGCAGAATCAAAAGTACAATTAAGGAGTGGCAATCGAGCGATAGGAGTACTAGACGGGAGGAAGTAGTTCTTGCCGGACTCAGGATCGGCCACACATACCTGATACATACACTTAATGACAAGGACTGATAACCCTATATGCAAATACTGCAACAAGGACCTAACGATAAAACACATACTGGCAGACTGCATCCAATGAAAAACCCTTGACATACACTACGATATGAGAGAACTACTAACTGACAGCAGCCAATATATTCTACAAATACTAACATGTCTAAAACATATAAACATTTACAAAAACGTATAGAATAAATACAATAGGTCAACAGCATACTTACAAAGATTTAAAAGGGATAAACTTTATTATATTCCTAAGAGAAACACTCATTATTCCAGAGATATTCCAGAGAAACACTCAGGTATTTAAGGCATATTTTCCATACTATCTAAAAAAAGTACAATCAAGGTGTACATAAAGGAATAAATATATTATTCTAACTATTCCCTAATCAGAGATCTTGCCAATCACCATTGATGTGGGGCATAAACCAAATAAATACAAAAAAAATATCAATATATAATGAACACTATTATCTCAGAAATGGATGCGTATTCATCACATATATAAATCAGGCATCTATTAAACCCAATCAATATCAAGTAGATCCTTGTATCAAACTTAATATTCGACTTCCCTATACCTCCTTAATGTCAGCTGATAGTAGTAATTATGTTACTCAGGTCTACATAATACTACTGCGCTGTAGAATTTGTATCTTATTCCAATTTGTGAGAAATCAGCATAATGTATGCTTTCCAGTTGTATCCTCTTACATCTTAGGATATCGATTACATAAGTATTTGTATCTTCTTGGATAACGTGTGATAGTCCAAAAGTCTAAATACGTTGCTTTCTCAAAAAATAAATATTTATTTGAGAATCGACATTTCTGTTATTTCATCTCTGTTTTTTTGTTTCGAACATTTTAACCGCGTACAATTGAAAAGGAATTCTTGCTGATCATGTACATTAAAGGATAGATCGAACGTTAGATGATAGGATTTTATAATAAAGTATGCCAATTTTGAGTATTTTGTATATATATTTTTACTATTAATATATTACTTGTTATTACTTTCTCTTTCTTTTTTTCATGAATATTATCCTCTGACAAGAGCCCAACCTACTAGACTAGGTTTACTAAAAGCAATGAGGCACTGTATTAGCTTTTAGTAGTAGACTGGATTCTCACGGGACCATAAAAGCTCATTTAGAGACTGGCTCGCTAAATAAAATCCTTAATTCCATCTTGAATAAAAAATGGAAGTAACCTGGCAATAACTCGTCCTAATTTGCCTTTGTATCACAGAACGGACTTTAGAAAATAACAATCATCATTATAAAAGAAGATATGACAGTATCTAACCTGTAATTTATATTTAAATTAGACTCTCCATTTCAAATTTCATAAATTCTATATAAGGTTTAATTTTAACTGAAGGTTTTTTTTACTATGAGAGTTTTTATCCCTATTTGCGCCATAGTAATATGAACCAAAAAGAATACATCTTTCGAAAAACAATTTTTAAATTTTAATACAATGCTTTTATAGATTTAATGTAACTACATTCATGGAATTGTATTCTGACTATTGTGAAGGCATCAACATAGAAGAAATACTTGTGGTTTTCAACAGGCTGAGGAGTCTTCAGTTCAGGGAGGCAGGAATGCTATGCGGGTTTAGCCTCCTCGATTTTAATACCAGCATATCATGACAACTAACTACTCAATATTTGGGAGAGGTTTTTATTTATTTATGAGTATTCTTTTACAACAACCAACAGGGTCATTACCAGACAAGAAACTTTAGATTGCATTAAAAAGTGTTTTCACTCTTAAGGAACTTATATAGGTTTTGAACAGAATTTTCTATATTCTTCAGAATTTCGTTTAGGGATGTAATAGGTTGTAAAATAAGTTCGAAGAGTTTATCAATACTTCAATTTAATCCTCTTTCTTTATAAGATCATGTTTACTTTGTCAATAATGTTTGCATATTCTAAAAAAAGGATTAGGTAAGGTGCTCAATTGGAACAATTAGCAAAAGCGGTTAGTGGTTGAGCAAAAGCGTCCAGCATTGGCTAATCGCAAAAGCATAGTTTTCCATCACGATAACACCCGTTCTCACGTGTCTTTGCAGACCTGGCAGAATTATTGGAGTTTGACTGGGATATCATTCCCCACCCACGCTATTCACCATACCTTGACCCACACAGATTTTCACTTATTTCGGGCCCTTCAAAAAGGGAAAACCCCTTCTCTTAACGGGAAACACTTTAATTCTCTCGAGGACTGCAAAGCGCACGTCGAGGAGTTCATTGCTCAAAAATCTGAGATGTCTTGGGAAGACTTTAAAAAGTACCTTAAAGATGTAATAGATCAAAATGTGTCATATATAATTGATTAAAAATATTTCCAAGGATCTGAAGTTTTTATTGAAATCGCCAGTAAAAACGCTACAAACTTGTTTTACAACAATATATTCTTCAGGCCTTGAAGAATGGAAAAACAAATAACGCGCGTTATCATGTTAATTTTGTGTTAGCATTTCGACTGGTTTGATAAATAAGATATTTTAGAGGATATGTATGTGTGAGTGTCGTGTGACTGATTCTTACTGAATTTAGTAAGACTTTTTTGAGGCAGGTACTTCTGTGTAATGTTTCCCTTTTCCAGGTATCTGGTTTAATTTTTGCCAAGCTGGGTTTTATTGGTAACCATCTTGTGTTCCACTCTTGGTCCAGTATTCTTCAAACATACTTATTTGTAGATGCCTGTCGATGATTGCACTGTTAGCACAATTCCAGAGTGGCTTCTTCAACTGCTTTCCCTTTGATTTTAATATTTTCAAAGGATAAAAACAACGAACTTATTTCTTTATCACTCATTTTTTAACAAAATTTACGTATAGCCCGGATTATAGGATTTTGAGAGTATTTTTTTAAATATCCATTAGGCAGGATAATGAATCACTAATAATTAAGTTTTGTTATTACATGAAATTTGTGCCACTTTTAGAATTTCTAAAATTGCATACGCTTCCCGTAGCTTCATGAAATGTATATTTATTGTACATGTATATTACTAACTCTTGAACCATATTCTTGTTCTGATTTGGAAGTATTGGAGTAATATTGGAGGAAGTCGCTATATTTCTCAATTCCTTCCTGATATAAACCTAGTATTATTGTGTTAGAAGTTAATTTTGTTCTGAACATAATTAATCTGAAGTTGAATCCTCGAAGAAGGTTGGAAATTGAATTGAAGATAGTACTTTCTCCATGATTGTCGTCGGTATTTTTAATGAGTTTCGATTACTTAAGGGAAAATAAAATTCAGACTGTTAACTAAGGTGAGGACGCGGCATCTAAAATATTTGTGGGTCCTTGGAGGATTATTGAAGATTTCTTCATTATTCAAGAAACGATTCTGTAGACAACGTAAATTATGTGATTATTTTTTTTTTAAAAAATAATAGATAGTTACGCCAGAAGAAAAGGCCAGGTTCACTAGCTTTAATGTACAAACTATTTATGTGTATTATACATGAGATTTCAGTATAATTATTATTAACAAGTTTTTCTATAGTTGAGACTACATTATAGGAAGCATATCTCACATTTTTAAATGCATAAAGGCAATTAACGCTCCAAAAATTCTAACATTTTTTTTTCTTTAGCATTTCACTTACAATCTAGATATGTACCTTCTAAAAATCTGATACCCCAAAGACGTAGTGAGCCCTCTATATTAATAGTAATTGGCTTTTATGACGACCCAGTCCAATAATCAGTATTTTAAAAATTTCTTAAATATTTGTATAATTTTTTTTCACAAATTATGTATTCCTTCAAACAATTTTAGCGAAATACACCTTGTAAGAGTTACAAGACTAAATGATTTAGGAATTTGGTGGCGATAATCTGTTTTTTTTTTTTTGCAATTTCTTTTGTCATCTGAGCTTTAACGTCTTTTGGTCGTTTCCCAACTATGTGAGTTTTGAAAAAATGCATTAGATGGTAACTTACCGGTAATTTTCAGGAACTTTCTTGAAAATGGAAAATCCAAACCATAACAAAAAAAAGGAATAAGAATGAAAGAGGCCATACATGTTTCATTATTATTTATAACTGTTTACGAGACTTCATTCTGCTACAAGTGTCTTACTTTTACTCAATCATCAAAATTAACTGAGATTTTTTAATTTTCAGCTCTTTAGCACTTTACTGATAAGTGAATATATCAAAGTCTTATTCAAAGGTGGGCCTACCTCTATTCTTCGTTCCACCTGGCTACAAAAATTTTCGTATAACTTAAGTCCCATCTGTTCAATTTAATTTTATTTTAATTAATTAATTTTATTCCACCACTGCAGTCAGCCCAATTAATTTGTTCAGTTGCGGTCATGTTTACTGCAAAGAATTCTTTCGTTTGCCGTTACTTCTCTCATATTCTGTGCTGTTCTATCTTGGCTCTTAATATTTTCCTCAGGGTCTTCCATACTTGATCATGAAGCCTGCTTTCCTTGACAAAAGTATGAACGGCTGTAAGTAACTATTACTTGCATTGTTCTGGCCACTATATCAGACTGCTCACTGATGCCATCTCTTCAACGAACTATATTCTGGGATAAAATAAAGAAAGTGACCAAATGTCACGATTAGCTTTGTAAATATCAAATATGGTTTTCAACGAACATCAATTACTGGCTTGAAAATGGTTATTTGATTGATACCAAACTCGACATTTAACCGGTTTTTGTTTTCTTTTTATTCAATACTGAATATTATATTCGTTAATGGCCGAAATCGGATCAGGATAATTGGGGGATTAGAATATTCAAAATATTTCAGTTATCATCAGTCAGATCGAAAAATATTATAGATCAGATGTTGTTTAACATGTAATTCTTTTCAATGTTTGTTGAATACATTTCTCCATCACTCGAATAGTAAGCGCTTTATCTTAGAGTATTTTCAGCCTTCATCAAATCCGCACCTTTACTGATCCGATTTCTACATTGATTATCTCACTCACTGAAAATCTCTTCCCGCTCACACAGGTTCCTAGCTATGGGGAAAAATGGTGAAATCGGATCTCCTGTGTTTCCTACAAAAACGTAGGAAATTTCCTTAATTTACGCACCCATTCCGCGATGGAATTTTTTTCGTACTACGTCAAATAGCCGAACGTCATCAATGGAGTTGCGAGAGTGAGTGAGAGGGTTATTGTAGAGGGGAGCTCGCTAATACAAGTTAGGACCCTGTCAAAGCCCTGGGGTAAGTAGGGCGTGAGTAAGTGGGGGTCAATGGGTAACATTCCAGGAAGGTCCGGACCTCAAAGACCTCTCGCCGCCTCTCTGCAACATACCAATCAACACCTCCCTGCTTCAATTTGGCGCGCTCAAAGTTTTAACTCTGCGGTCACTAGTACCAATTATCCTGAGTAACTGCAACCATTCAGATTTTACTGGAGAGAGGAAGAGAGTATCGTGAACGCCCCCGCCCCCTCACTCACTCGCTCTCTCTCTCTCTCTCTCTCTCTCTCTCTCTCTCTCTCTCTCTCTATATATATATATATATATATATATATATATATATATATATATATATATATAATTATAATCTCTGTCTGTACATTGATTTTTTTTTTCAAAATTTCACGATACTTTTTTGTTTCACATGTCATAGACACTATATCTGCAATTTGTTTCTTTCGTGTATGTTTGTTTGTTTGGTACCTTTTCACGCAAAAATGGCTGAACCGAATTTTATGAAACTTGGTATGTATATTACTAATAACCCCACTTAGACTTTAGGCTATATTAATATTCTCTGACACGAATAGGATTGGGGGTTATAAGGGAGGCTTAACATTAAAAAAAAAAAAAAAAACGATATTTCTAATTATGTTTCGGATTAGTGAGGTCATAGCGGAAGTAATAGGGAATCAAACTCTTTGGTTCTAGTAATATATAATTTTATTTCCGATATCTTGATGTTATTGAAACAAATATGTACTATCATAAAAATGGTAATATCATTATGACAAAAGACAATATGCGTTTAAACTCGATATGATTGTTTAAAGATTACTTAGATTGCAAGGAGGGCAGCGATCTCTGCCCCTCACCTAGCTTTTTGGATATAAATGAAATTATTTTTAGGGTTCCACTATTATTCCATCAGGTAGAGATCAATTATTAAAATAATATTTTGATCAATAATTTAAGGAAACCAATGTTGATGCAGGAGCAGACGTCGATGGGAGGCTAAATCAGTTAATTGAGTTTACTTATTTCCTGTGAAATGCTGGCATTACTGGAAGTGATTTCCACTGATTGTGAGATTTACTATTACGAATATTATCTTATGTACAAAACTATGCTTAAACTATATGTGCTCGGATTGGTTTTGACGGGAAATATGTTCATTATAGATATTATTTAATTATAATAAATGCTATTCATGATTATGGTGTGGATTATTCAAAAACGGTGATTCACAAAAAGTGGAGAGGAATAGATTAGGAACACATTATCATTCTATTCTATTAGTCCAGAAAAGTTACCCTTTAGGATTAGCTAATTCGGAAAAACAATGTCGTGGAGGGAAGTGTAATTGTACACATTGAAGTCTTGCTATAAAAATACCATCATTAGTGAGTCTACAAATATTTCCCGGGCATCGCCGGGTACCTTAGCTAGTATATATATATATATATATATATATATATATATATATATATATATATAAACATAATTAGGTCTGATTGATTCTACCGGGCGGGCAGTGGCGGGGGACGAGATCTAGAAGAGTCTATGTCCTTCGTCATACCGAATGGGATGTGAGGTTGATTTACGCACTAAACTCCACCATTTTAATACCACCGCGACTCCAGCACGCTCTGGAGGCAGACCGAAGTAATAATCCCGCGAGCCTCGAAGGACCGTGATCAAAGTTTTACGTAGCTAGCAATAAATTCGATGCACAACCCCCCTCCCCATTAGGAGGACCAGGAATGAAATTTCTCCAGTAGACTGACGGAATGTGGACAGAACCCATGGGAGTCATTACTGTTTTCTTCCCGAGGGGCTGTCAGTTGTGTTTATTTTTTTTAATTTCTTGATACTTTTTTATTTCACATGGAATTGGAACGATATCACCAAATTTTTGCTTTGCTGTCTGTTTATTTGTTACCTTTTTACCCGGATTTTATAAAACTTGTATTCCTACTAACCCAACTTAGGTTTTAGTTATACACTAATAGTCTCACAGACGAATAGAGGTGTGGTTCATAAGGGAGGTCTGAAATGAAAAATCAAGATATTTCGTTTCGTATTGGCTTTTCGGTAAACATGCGCCTAACAAATGTGGTTTAATAGGTTAATTAAAGTAACTTTTGTCTTATGTCGAAGGATAAACGAGATATACGCTAAAACTATAGCGGGAGTCAACAATTTAACTGGGCTCATAAGACTAAACCGAACTCAACAGAACTCGGTATTTGAATTAGCATTAACTTCTCCGTGATTATAAGCCATATAAACATTTGCAGGAACGAACAAGAGTGGGTGTTCTAAGGGAGGCATGAAATGAAAAATCGCGTTAGAGCGTTTCCTATTGCTTTTCGGTAAACATGAACATTGCAGATGTTGTTTGTTTTTTTTATTTAAAGTAACGTTTGTTATATATACTTTTGATGTATAACGAAGTATAAATGAGACAGACGTTAAAAATTACAGGAGAAGGGAAATATAAAAATATTGTGCATAGTAAAGCCTCAAATAGCAAATACTTTTATTATTAAGTTATCCCGAAAAATGCTGGGTACCTTCGCAAGTTATATATAATTTTGAACGGACCTTATTTTCGTCATCTCCTAGGTAAGTTCTTAAGGGAAATCTGGTAAGAACCACATATGCTATGGCGATTCCAGATTAATTATTACAATGGAAATGTTTAATGAACCTCGTCATTAGTACAGCTTGACTGGCCCATTTTCCTTGAGATCCGCTCAAAGCCGAACATAGATATGTAGTTTTCTCATTAAAAGTGAGAGTTCTATCTTGTGTAAAGGGCAAAGATTGTACTTAGCCGCTAAGGGAGATTAAATTCAGAGTCAGGGGAGAGAGAGAAGAGCATCAGACCGCAGAGTTGAAAAGACAGTTAGAACAAAGTGGGCCTCCCTAGCAATGTCAACCTGGAGCTGACAAGTCTTCCTTTTCAGACCACCAGGACCACTGAAAGTATGCTAAATGATGGAGAAGCCAGAGATAAAAAAAAAAAAAAAAAACTTTCAAGCCATTTGTTTTTGTGGAAATGAAAGCCATTTCCTGAAATGTGTACGATGAGATGGAAACAGGGTTTTTTTACTGAAAATAATAAAGTTTGAAGAAATTAAATTACAAAACGAATTACAGCCTGAATTTTTTTTTTTAAAATGTGTTCAGGGATCTTATCACTTGAAGTATTATACTTCTTGTGTTTAACTAAAATACTATTTATTCTAGAGTATTAATGAAACTAACAGACATATACAGTAGTTTCATCTTACAGGTGGTTCTTATAGTCGATGTTACTACTTCTGTCGTTGCATAAAAATTGGCTCCTTCATACTTCTAGGTTCGAATGATTTATGGCAAAATTAACGAGCAGATCAAGCAATAAAGATTTCATTAATTTATCTAAAAAGAACCAACAAATTTAAAGAACTTTATTAAAACGTTTAGCAAAGGAAGAATAACATAACCGACCCACAGTGGTCACGGTTCTTTCATCATGGTGCAAAAATACTTTTTGTTTGCGGATTTCGTTCAAACTTTGTATGATGTTTATTGTAGGATTGAAAAGGAGTTTTATATAGGTTGTATTTGTCAAGGTTTGGGGTGGGGGTTAGAGGGACAGGGTAGGTGCTCTCTGACATTTCTAGTACTTTCGTATTTTTTATGTTACAAAAAAGGTATATTTCTATACTATTTTTTTTAAATTTTAGTTAAAACTATTTTAGTAACTATTTTAATTTGTGTTTTTGATAAGCATTAGTATTAATTAAATTACTTCACATGTTTGTAACTTCTCCCTTAATTATTTTGTTAAAAGCTGATTGTAGCAAAGAAAATGTAACTGCTTTCCTCTTGATTATTTTCTTCTATGTCCGTTCCTTTGTCAATTTTTTTCCTCGGCGACTTCGTTTGCTCGCACTTGTTGATGGTTCCTCTTCTGTCCTGGCTTACTCCTTAGATTGAAACTCTATTTTAACATATAACCAAATAATCGAGACAAAGCTTTTACAGTGACTCACTTGTAGGCCAAGGCGATATAAATAATAAAATAGCTCGGAGCAAATTACTTAGAATATAAGAAATAGTTATTAAAATAAATCTACTGATGAATAATTGTAGACAAATAAAATTATATCTTGCTTTTTTTTCATCCACTGGTAAATGAACACAAGTTTTATGCAACGAAAGCTATTCGGAGGGGTCATATACCGTTTATCAGCCGAGTTACATTTTAAAATAGAGCGTACAATTAACAAAAAACACATAATAATAACACTGCCGTGGAACATAATAATAACGACGAACGAAGATCAGACTTTAATGTTACAATAGAATTAATTCGATATTTTAATTTTTTAGTATTATTAATTAATAAGGGGGCTCAGATTAATCCTACATATTAAGGATTGGTCTTTATAAAATTGATAAACCTAGAAGGGTGGGTTTAGGTTCCCGCGTGGGCGATATAGGAATTTATTTAAGATCGAACTCTGAACATAATAAAATCTTTAGTCAAATCTTATATCTTGAAAAGACATGAAGTGACTGTCAATAAATTACTTTGTATTTTTTTTTAAGTATTTCCGTTGTGACCTAAGATAACCTTTGGCTAGCCTGATTAGCCAAATTTTACACTAATTTTAGTATTATTTATTGTTTTAATTAAATATATTTTACATCTTAATAGATTCTTAGTACCGTTCTTGGTTCAGTAAGATTGAGCTAATGATTACAGTTAAATATTGAAAGGCTGGTGAAAACTAAAACTGGCGATAAAAGCCAGTTTGAATCTATATTTATATTAATTGACAATACTCATTGAAAACATATTTTTAGTTCAGAAAAATTTAGTGACAAATATTTTGTAATATGCAAGTTGTGGAGTCAAATCCATTTAAATCAAATACAAGCAATGAAATGGGCAAATGCGTTATGTAAATACTAAATTATTTATAATTTATCGTTATGTTTTCAAATTTAAATTATTCAGGCTACTATATAGTAGAATTCGGAAGTGAGATTTCGTGTTTTTGGACGAGCCATAAGGTGCTAAAGTTAGATAATATTGTGTACTATTATTCATAAACGTCCGCCTTTATGCTATTATCACAAATTGGGACGGGTTATCTACAGGTTCCCATCCTTTTCTAGCCAGGGTGGGACTCAGGATTTTATTTAATGAGTTCGTCACTGAATAAATTCCAATTTGCCCAGGTGGAGATCGAACTCGCTACCGTAGGTTTACCAGGTGATATTAAGGCCGATGCTTTAACTCGCATGGCTAACCTGAGCACTAGTGAAAAGATAGAACCTGTATGTACCAGTTCTAATTGATCTTATGATTTTATTTTATTGATGATTCCCAATAAATAAAAATGATATAGAAAGATACTTTTTATCTGGTGACGGCAATCCTAGGTACTGGTGCAAAATTAAGGGTATAACTTCTTCAAATTTTAAGTACTTTCTATTTACAGGTAAGACCTGCAATTTATAAATAAATATTGATTTTTTTCAAACCATGAAATTTATTTTTTTGCCTTCACAGTCCATATATTTTTTTAGGAGTTTACAAAAAATGAAAACCTACCTGGAGTTTGCTCTTTTTGATTCTGTTATTTTATATTTTCTACATGCTTTTCGTAGAATATGCAGTCAATCTTCAGATAATAATTATTACCTGAAATAGTAGGTTTCCTCTTCTGCTATCATGCAATTGAATGGAATATCTAATTAAAGAATCACTAATCCCTATATTTTATTTTTCACAAATGAATTCCTGTTTTTTATTATATATTTGTTGCCTAAAGGTTTAATGTGATTCACATGGCCATTCCTTAATAAAACGTCTCTTCCACCAGATAAGTTAGTTTAAATCCTGAAGTAGAGATAAATGGAAAGATTTCCTATTGTTCTTCAACCTTGGAAATACGTAAAGTTTTATGGAAATTTCAAAATGCCAAACGTTCATGAAAACCATCAATTCCTCACTGTCATGAAGATATTTATGACAAAAAGTACACTGGTTTAAATAATTTAAACTGAGTATGAAGTGGTGGAGCTTAAATTTTCCAGATAAAATGAAATTTATTGTAGAATACTTCATGTTTATCTTGGTACTTTTCCAATGTAATCGTTAATGAAAAAATAAACGTATTCTGTAAATTAAAATATTTACTACGTGTCCTTTCAATTGGCGCAAATATCTCCAGGATATGCAAAAAAACGGTCAGAATCATTCACTATGAACTAAAACATGCATATTTAAGCAACAATATATTTTTTTTATATAATCACTGATTTCAATGTTGTTTTTTGATTATATATGTTTCTGCTTATCATTTTAAATTTGTTGACTTACTGTTTGTACTGTTATACACAACTATCCTTCCGAGTAAAATTTCTGAAATTACATAATTATTCTTGCAGATTATGATGTATTGTAATTTGTGTATCATTTTGTTTCAAACCTGTACTAAAGAATGAACGTAAAAGGTTTCTGTTTATATTAATTTTTAAAGTGCATAATATTAAATCAAGTTTTGTTGCATATTAATCTCGACTTGGATACATTTACGGATCGGTTACCAGATTAAAAAGAAAACCTTACTTCGGATAAGTACTTCATAGTCATGTTTTATGGTTAAGATTTTTAAAAACATATTATTTTTAAAAATTGTACCTATTAAAAAAATTCTATAAGATAAAAACCATCAGAACAAGTACCTATTTTTGTCCTACACGATTTTTCTGAAGAACGCTTGCCAGCAAAATAGAGGAAAACCCAAGATTAGATTCACTCTCGAAAAACTTGACGCACGAGTTGCAATTAAAAAGAGATACAGATAACAAGTTTAAGCTACCCAAGAGCTGAGGGACTAAAAATGTTAAGAAGAATATAATTTATAATTAAGAACCTCATTTCTGTAATAGTATTTATTCTAGACAATCAGAAAACAGTGGAAACTTCTTTGTGCTAAATAATCAAAAGAATGAAATACGTAAATTGTTTGAAGAAGATGAATAACAAACTTTAAAGTTACAACCTGTAGATAACTCGTCTAAATTAGTAACTTGTTTTTACTAATATATATATATATATATATATATATATATATATCCCGAAAAATTATATATATATGTATATTCCGACAACTTTTATGTACAATTGAATTTATATTTAAAAACTTTATGCCTTTAATAGTATTTATTTTATGTAATCACAAAAGAGTGGCAACCTCATTGTGTTGAATAATTAATAATAATTAAAAAAGATTTAATATAAAGCGTATGTAGTTCTTTTTTTTTCAATGGTTAAAAAGTCCCCCAGAATAAATAATATGGAGCCTAAAACAGTGTAATGAATTATTATTTTTGAATACTTCCTTTTTTTTGCTGTTACTTGTCCTAAATAATTATCAAAAGAACAAGGCAAGCACTCGCTTAATTGTTGCATTCTTCCATTTCTCCACGAATATTTCAGGAAATGTAGATCTCAATAGAATTTAAGCATTATTTGCATTGAAAATATAAAATAATCTTAGTAAGATCCTTTTTTTATTTCTGCACATTAGTTAATTTTTGTTGACTAACCTTTGTACCAGTAAACAATAGTTTCTGCTAGCCCCCAACTACACATGTATATGTGATAGTAATTCCGCAATCCTTCAATACTGAACAGTGTTACACGTTTTCGAAATACGTCAAAATGTCAAATGTATATAAAAACACCAGAAGATAAAGTCAAGTGTTCGTTGTTGAGCTAAATTTATAATTTATTTCATCGAAGCATAATGCAGTATGTTAGGATTTCAATGCTCTTTAGAAGAAGAATATCTACCAATAAAAGTTAATTTAAATTGTCTCAAGTTTCTCCAGGATATGTTGAATTCGCTACGATGGTCACTGCAACATTTTCACTTATACATATGGAGTATTTTTTTTCATATATATTTTTATGAAATCACTGATTTCAATATTGTGTTTTTATTATATTTGTCTCTTTTTATTATTGTTTATATCTGTTGACTTACGGTTTGTTGTGTTGTAGTAAGAGGATGAGCTGCGTGGCTGGCGAGAGCCGAGCTGAGACTGGGCCGTAGGAGAGGAGCAACATGTGCCCGGTAGCCATGGCAACCAAGGGGGTGCCCCACCCATCCCCCCTGGAATTTTCCATCAACCCCCCCCCCCATTCCCCAACTCCCCCGTCCTAGTAGTCCAGATCCTTTATTGCTGGAGTCCTGGAAAAGGCTTTTCACAACTTCCTTTTTTATTATTATTATTTTTTTTTTTTTCAATCCCATATAATGTATTAATTCATTCATGGCTGGGGAGATTATTCGACTGAATGAGATCAATGGACCGATACAGCTCAATCGTTAGTCAAAGTTATAAAGTATCTTTCATTGTTATTATGACAATTTTTTTTCTCAACATTTTTTTCATTTCAATGATGTAAATTAGACGAGTAGGAAAAGTTCTGGAATATTTTGGAATAGTGAATATAGAATTTCTTCTTTATTATTTAAAATCATAATAGACATAATCGGTACCAACATGATATTAAAAACATGGCAATGAAAAATAAAAGTTTCTGTAGACCTCTTAATTCATTGATGTTTACAAATCATAAATTATTTAAATCAACCTTGCTTCACAATGTACTCTACTTTGACGAGATTATTCAAATGCTGCTTGCTAAGAATGCATTCTGCTTGATGAGATTATTCATATACAGCTTACTAAGAATGCATTCTACTTGACGAGATTAACTATATGCGGCTTGCTAAGAATACATTCTACTGAACGAAATTATTTTTATGCAGCTTGCTAAGAATATATATCAGGCTTAGAACTTTCTGTACACCCCTCGTACACGACGAGATTGTTTATATGCATCTTTCTCAGATTTCACTCTGCTTGACAAGATTATTTATATGCAGGTTGCTAGGAATCCATTCGGCTTGACGAGATTAAGTATTTATATGCAGCTTGCTAAGAATGAATTCTGCTTGACGAGATTATTTATATGCAGCTTGCTAAGAATGAATTCTACTTGACGAGATTATTCATATGCAGCTTGCTAAGAATGCATTCTACTTGACGAGATTATTTATATGCAGCTTGCTAAGAATGCATTCTGCTTGACGAGATTATTTAGTTGGGGTTTCCAAGAATGCATTCTACTTGACTAGATTATTAATTTGGGGCTTCCAAAGTATGCATTCTACTTGACTAGATTATTAAGTTGGGGCTTTCCAAGAGTGCATTCTACTTGACAAAATTATTAAGTTGGGGCTTCCAAAGTATGCATTCTACTTGACTAGATTATTAAGTTGGGGCTTTCCAAGAGTGCATTCTACTTGACAAAATTATTAATATGAGGCTTTCCAAGAATGCAATCTATTTGACAAAATTATTAATATGGGGTTTTCCAAGAATGCATTATATTTGACAAAATTATGAATATGGCGCTTTCCAAGAAGGCATTCTACTTGACAATATTATTAATTGGGGGCTTCCGAAGTATGCATTCTACTTGAGTAGATTATTAAGTTGGGGCTTTCCAAGAATGCATTCTACTTGACAAAATTACTAATATGAGGCTTTCCAAGAATGCATTCTACTTGAAAAAATTATAAATATGGCGCTTTCCAAGAAGGCATTCTACTTGACAAAATTATTAATATGGGGTTTTCCAAGAATGCATTCTACTTGACTAGATTATTAATTTGTGGTTTTCGAAGAATACATCCTACTTGACATGAATATGTATAAAGAACTTGCCTCAAAATACATTTTACATGACAAGATTATTGTATATATATTAAAACCTGATTCTACTTAACTCGGTATAAAATGAAATTGTCATATTCCACCAAACCTTTTCTAATGTTTAATGAATTTCTGTCACAAGAGTACATTTCTTCATTTAGTTTCCCTTTTTCAATATCTAAGAACGTCTCAGAAGTTTAGCCCTTCTACGTAAAGTTAATATGCTTGTAATGTTTGTGAGACTCTCGCCTCAAAAAATAGGAAGTCTTTATCAATAAAGCTTAAGTCATCGGATTTTCCAGGACCTTATAAAAGTTTTACTCTACCTTAAGTATTATTTACAAATGCTCTTTCTCTAAAATATTTCCTAGGTATCAAAGGCAATAAATCCTGTTATAAATATAAGGAAATGGCATATCCCTTAAGGGAAATCTGCTAAAACATAATTGAATATTGCTATGCTGTGAGGAAATTGTTATTTACAAGTCCAAGATTTTTAAGAGTCGAATGAAACATTGATTTGTTTGAATTTGAAAACTAAAACTTAGCAACAATATAGCTGTTGTTTATAGAGAGTCAATTATTTGAAGTGTTCCATAATAGTGGCTTTGCCAAAGGATATTAGTCTCTGAGAAGGAGGAAAATACAAGATTTTATTAAAATTAGTTGGGTCTTGCGAGGTTTCTTGAAGGGTCCTCGTTGAGTTTGCTGGGGAATATGATACAGAGGAGGGAGATTGTAGAGCGAGATGGTAAATTCTTGACAGAGAGTGAGAGAGAGAGAGAGAGAGAGAGAGAGAGAGAGATAGATAGAGAGAGAGAGGGGGGCGTACAGAGAGTGAGAGAGAGAGAGAGAGAGAGAGAGAGAGAGAGGGGGGCGTACAGAGAGTGAGAGAGAGAGAGAGAGAGAGAGAGAGAGAGAGAGAGAGAGAGAGAGAGAGAGAGAGAGAGAGAGAGAGAGAGAGAGAGAGAGAGAGAGAGAGAGAGAGAGAGAGAGAGAGAGAGAGAGAGAGAGAGAGAGAGAGAGAGAGAGAGAGAGAGAGAGAGAGAGAGAGAGAGAGAGAGAGAGAGAGAGAGAGAGAAGAGAGAGAGAGAGAGAGAGAGAGAGAGAGAGAGAGAGAGAGAGAGAGACACAGAGAGAGAGAGAGAGAGAGAGAGAGAGAGAGAGAGAGAGAGAGAGAGAGAGAGAGAGAGAGAGAGAGACGCGAGAGAGAGAGAGAGAGAGAAGAGAGAGAGAGAGAGAGAGAGAGAGAGAGAGAGAGAGAGAGAGGGAGAGAGAGAGAGAGAGAGAGAGAGAGAGAGAGAGAGAGAGAGAGAGAGAGAGAGAGAGAGAGAGAGAGAGAGAGAGAGAGAGAGAGAGAGAGAGAGAGAGAGAGAGAGAGAGAGAGATAGAGAGAGAGAGATAGAGATAGAGAGAGAGAGAGAGAGAGAGAGAGAGAGAGAGAGAGAGAGAGAGTGAGAAAGAGAGAGAGAGTGAGAAAGAGAGAATGAGAGAGAGAGTGTGTGAGAGAGAGAGAGGAGAGAGAGAGAGAAAGAGAGAGAGAGAGAGAGAGAGAGAGAGAGAGAGAGAGAGAGAGAGAGAGAGAGAGAGAGAGAGAGAGAGAGGAAAAGCAAGACTTATCAAGGCTCTCCGCTGTTTCATTCACGGCTACTTAGCTGAGATATTGCAGGTACTTGCTCCTTATTACTTTGCCACCAGCTGGATAGATTGCGCCACTCACCACAGTCTCTCTTAAATATTATCTCTATGGCTCAAAAGAGAAGTTTATACTTCACTGAATGACAATCTTAACCCACACTTTTGGCGAATGAAGATAAGGGCTTTGAAATATAAATTTGTGTAGAAAATATAGATTCATTTTGCTCGAAACCCTTCTCTCAGTTCATTTGTAGAAATTCACTTATTAAGCAGCATTGTGCCACAAAATGTTTTGTAAAATGAATTGTCTATGGCATTCAAACCTTTTTACAAAAGGTGCCTTTTCTCTGTTCTTAATGGAACTTACTAACTGATTTCCCTTAATTAATTGAGGTCGTAATCATAGGACGATATTCAAAATATGTCTTCACATGTCCGAACCTACTTAGATTAGGTCTGTTTTAATTGACATATAGTTGTCTGTTATTGCCTAGCGGTCATAATCCGTGTTTCATCGTTTCCAATTTTGATATGCAATCTCAGCATGTAAAACCACAGGTTAATTCGTTAATAACTGAAATGGGACCGTGAGAAGGAGGCTTAGAGGGGCAAATAGGAAATTTGAAATATATCTGTTATTATGAGACAGATCGAAATATTTTTGTAGCAAAGCTTGTTGTAAATTTAGTTTTCAATTAAATTATTTATATAATTTATTTGAAAACTAAATCGCGCTCTTAAGGGAAATCAGATATTGTGGTCGAACTCATTACATGGTTTTCGAAATTTTTCTTCAAATGTCCATCCATCCTTCCTAGGAGATGACGAAAATGAGCTCCGTTCAAAACTGTATATATATATATATATATATATATATATATATATATATATATACATATATATATACGAGGGGAGGTCAAAAAGTTCCCGGCCTGACCCATAAGGAAATTAAATAAAAACACAAAACGTGCTTTATTTTTCAATATAATGTCCTTTGTTATTTATACATTTATTACATCTATTTATTAATTTTTCTAAACCCCCCAAATAATAATTTTCTTCTTTGGATTCAAAATGAGCATCAATAGCCTGTTTGAGTTGAATGTCGTCTACAAATCTTCTCCCCCTTAGGTCCTTTTTGAGGTTTGGAACAGAAAGTAGTCACTGGGAGCCAGATCCGGGCTGTAGGGTGGATGACCGATCAAATCAAAGCCCAAGGTGTCAAGCGTAGCCATCACTTTACGAGAGGTGTGCACGGGAGCATTGTCATGAAGCAGCATGATTCCTCGGCTCAGCTTCCCCCTCCTCTTCTCCTTGAGTGATTCTCTAATACGGGTCAGAACATTACAATAGTACTCTCCCGTGATTGTTTCACCTTTGTCTCTGTAATCAATCAACAGGATTCCTCCTGAATCCCAAAAAATGGTGGCCATAATCTTGCCTGCCGAGGGTGTGACCTTGAACTTGACAGGTGGCTTGTCGCCTTTCCTACGCCACTGCATTGACTCCTGTTTAGACTCCGGATCATAGTGGTGGTCCCAGGTCTCGTCCCCAGTCACTATTCGTGTCAAAAGATTCATGGGATTTGAACCACAAAGCGACAAAAATTCTTTGCAGCAATCGATTCTCACTTTCCTTTGAGCTGACGAGAGGTTTCTGGGAACCCATCGTGCACTAACCTTTGACATGCCGAGGTGGGTGTGTAGAATGTTTAGCACGGTAGTTTCCGATACACCAACCATCCTCGCGATCTGCTTCTTCTTTAGACGGCCATCATTGAGCACTAAGTCCTCTATGCGGTTGATGATGTCTGGGGTGGTTGTTCCACAGGCCTTCCTGGTCGCGAGACGTTTTCTAAGGATTCTCGCCCCATTTTGAATAAACTACACCAATATTTCACAGTACTATAGCTAGGGGACAAGTCCCCATACACGTTCCTAAGGCGTTCAAAAACAAAAAAAACGTTCAAAGGCGTTTTGTACATGTTGCTCTATATTGAATATTAGCCGAGATATTTGTATATTTCGGTTTTCGGCCGTCAGTAAACCCCCCATCCCTACCCCTTGTCATATTAACAGTAAGTTGTTATATGATGAGCCACTTCATTCCAAGATTAAATTCCAAATATAGTTTTCATTGAACCTCTACATTGTGAGATTCATAAAATTACTTTATGCGATGACGTCATCTATCAAGATTGGTTCTTGTTTATTCGAAAATATTTATTTTATATATACCACACTCCATATTCAACTGTTCCAGTTGATACTGAAGAAAATATTTTTTTATTGTCTGAAATCTAGACAAGGATTAAAATGGCTTGCGGTGGTTAACAGGGATGGGGAATTCAAAAATTCAAAATACCACGTTTATTAAAGGTCAGATCGGAAAATGTTATAAAACCAATATTTTTAATGTATTGATGCCCTACAGTTGTTTTTCTATGCGTTCCTTCGTAACTCAAGTATTAAGGAAGATAGTCATACTTTTTTTTCTGACTTCAGTAATCCACCCTTCTAATTATCGTTTTTTTTTTTTTTTTTTTTTTTTTTAACATTTAAATAGAGAATATATAAAATCTTATATATTCTTTATTTAAATAGAATACACGCGTGTTATACTAGCACAAGGGAAATCTGCTTAGTTTATTTAGCCCTGCGTGAAGGCCTTTTAAATTGAATATGATATTCCATAATTGATTGAGATAGTAATCATAACTTAATCATTTCAAATTTACATATTGTTACGTTTTATTACATAACCAGTAATCAACGTTGTTAATAAGAGTTCTTTTGGATTGCAAAATTAACACACACAAGTGTCACAGTTTTTATCACTGCACAATTTATTTAACAATGCACAATACACTTGGTTAATTATTCTTAATTACTACTCACAGTAATCACTGATAGCGTCACTGTTCTTCTGATTACACAGTCCAATAATTCACTCACGGTCACTAAACTTCACAGAAAAGACGGCACTGCACTGTCCTTAACACGGCACTATAATGTTGCAATACTTACAGAGTCACGGCACAACCATGTTCTTCTTGTAAAACTTTACCGCACTGCACTAAGTCACACTGTAGCACTGAACGCACTGATGTGATCATCAAGACAGCCGAGGATAAACTAACTTGTCGGCCGAGTTGTACACTCTGATATAGAGGAGCGAAAAAACATCAAAGGATGAGGCCGAAACTCTTTGAGGTCTGGAAGGTACTGGACTTTTTAGTCGGGGACAATACAGGCGCCAATAATCCTCGGGCGGCTCCTCCCTACCTCCCAAATATGCGGCTATCTCTGTTTAATTTTCACAACAATATACTTGTCTTTTACCGCTCTAGATATTTCAATTTTTTTTTTATAGTTATCGTACTCGGTGTAGCATGAATAACTACAGATTAGCTAACTGCATAAATCAAACCAGGATTGGTGTTTAGAAGAGAGAAAGCGAGAATTAGAAATATTTCTGATATCATGAGACAGATCATAAAATTGTATATAACCAATCTTGTTGAAAATTTAGTTTTTATAAATAATCATACATTTTTTCTCGATGTTGAATATTAAGCATTTTTGGTAATTTGCATTCGTTATTTTTCAGCCTTTAGAAAGGACTATTCTCACTTATCTCATATTGATATGAAACTGATAAATCGTTAAACGTGTTTTTCCTAGGTGAACTTTGGCACTGTTGGATAGATTCCGCCACTTGTCGCCATCTCTCTTAAATACTATCTCTATCACTCCGAAGAGAACTGTATATTTCACTGATTGTCAATCTTAACTTTCACGTTTCAACGGAATTATCCGTTTTGGCCGTAATTTGAATTTCACATTTCGATTTTGACGAACTCATTAAATAAAATACTTAGTGTCACCCTGGCTAGAAAGAGGTGGTAACCTGTAGATGACCAAAGAGCAACAGCTGCATAAAGTGGACGTTAAAAAATAAATAAACATTTAGATGTGTTTCTCTGTATGTATCCCATGATAACACAAATCAAAATGATTAGCCTGAGATTACTGAAATTTGATATTCATAACAGTTGTACCACTGAGTTGAACACTTCCAATTTTGATCACAATCGTCTAAGGGTGAGGATGGTGAGACAGGTTGGTTGAAATAATAAATAACAAATTTTCCTTCTTTTTAAAGATACAAAAACATTGTATAGAGCCATTCTTGTAAAAAAATTCGGACTTTTTTTGATCATATGTATTGGACCAGAGATATCTTTTTTTTATGTATTTCCTATACATAGTAACCCTGTGTGGAGGGATTTTATATTCTGCACATCCCATGCATATTTGCATTTTGTCAAAACATTTAACATTTTTATATAATTATTTATATACATATTAAAAATGTAAATAAGAACATG
Source organism: Riptortus pedestris (assembly GCA_019009955.1). Classification (NCBI taxonomy): domain Eukaryota; kingdom Metazoa; phylum Arthropoda; class Insecta; order Hemiptera; family Alydidae; genus Riptortus; species Riptortus pedestris. The sequence continues at coordinate 80,947,460 of CM032231.1, read as the reverse complement.
AAAATTAAACTTTACAAAAAAAAATAAATAAGAACAATTAGGAATACAATTAAATAACCAATAAAAAAAATTACATAATATTAATATTATATTATCTTTTCCTCTCTCAGCTTAAGAATATCATAGGCTATTGCTTTTAATAAATTTAGATGATTTGAAAATAAAATATCAGGACTGATAGGTCAAGAGGGAATATGAGTCTTTAACTGTCTTCGTATGTCTGAGTCAGTCTACATTCATAAATCAGGTGGGTGAATGTCTGTTCAGTGAAACTGTCGCATTTATTAGTATTTGAGTCTGTATGTTTGAATCTGTATAAGTAAGAGTTTGTATTTCCATGTCCAGTTAGTATTTGTGTTAGATAAAATGTATGTTGGGATAGTGAGATATTGGTTTTTAAAACAGGGATATATAATTTTAGATGTAATCCTTTATCTGTTTGATTCCATTTCTGTTGCCACAAATTAATACTTTTTTCTCTTAGTAAAGATTTTAACACAATTGGAGTAATTTTATTGTAAATTACCTCTTCGCTACTTTTAGAGGCACTTTTGGCGTGGACTATGTCATTGCCCAACCAGAGATATCTTATATTACTTAAAAGTGAAATCATTTCAAATTAAGTGCAACGAAACATTAATTTAATTAATTTAATAAGTCATGTGCGTGTGGTGTACACGTAAGATTTTTTATAGATTATCCTCAAGGAAAATCATCAATTGAGGCTGAGCTGAGTTAGCGATCTTCAATACAAACATTCTTCAAACATCCAAGGACCTTGCCTAGGATATAAATTATATTAGTTCTTTCAAATTTATATATTTGCCTTAACGCTTCAGTGGTCACAATCTTTGTACGACCATTACCAAACTCAACATTTCAGTCTTTTCGCCCAAAGCTCTGGAATAAAAATATAAAGCCTAGTTTGGGTGTTGACCTTTTTTCAACAAAGGATTTATTTCAGTATTTGGTGCAAAACTGAAAATCTAGAATGTTACCGGCTCAAACCCCAACATGGAGGTATAGGGAAGTGGTAAAACGAACAACGTCAATATGAAGAACACAGGTCTTAATCCTTCAGAATGATTTATTTTGGTGAAGCACATTGGAATCACACGCTCAGCACTAGCTTATGAAGTGCCGACAACAAAGATTGCAGATTTCTGGTAGATAGGGGAAACTAGAGAGAGAGGAAAACCAAAAATCATCATTACTTAAAATTGTATATTATGAATTTTAAAAATTTAATTTTCGACATTTCTTGTGGTTTATCGGTTATCTTCCCAAAACTTTAGAGTATTCAGTTAACTCCCACTACTACACATACAATGTTTTCTTAAAGCAACTGTATCAATAAACATCCAATAATCAGCAGACATTATACTCTGTATTATGGAAGATTGAAATAAGTCTGATTTACTTAATAATAAGTTTATTACGCACTTTCAGAGCAGTAGCTCCATTTTCAGTGCTCATTGACACAAAAATCCCTTGAATGCCAACTATACAAGAACTTTACAACAAAAAACAATAAAAAATTAGAATGGAATATGAATAGAAATTAAAATACAATTTAAAAATCATAAGAAACATAAAATATGTACATATTACATGTTTGTAAAAAGATGGAAGTCCTCGTTATTTAAAAACACACTGGCTGTCCAGTTAGCCGTATACAATTGACTATATAACACTAAATCACTAAATATATGTACCGAAAAATGCTAAAGCTATGTACAACCTTAATATGTAAATTTTAAAAACAAAAACAGTTATCTTATTAACTTAAAACAGGGAAACCCTAAAAGCACCTATTACGAACATATTTACTAACGTAATTTTAAAAACTCGGTAAGAAGGATGAAAGACGGCCGTAGTCCAGTATAGTAATTTAGGGTTAAATAGTACTTCGGTACTTGTGATATATACATTTTGTAAGTTTTAAAATAATTTTTATTTGCTTTTTAATTTTGATTTTATATTCCATAAGTACGTAAATGTTCTTTTGGTTCAACAGGCAATGAAGATGAAGTCGTTTCTCCGGTGGATTTTGTCGAAATAGGATTATTGTACTGGAAAACAGGCCTATTTAAATCATCCATAACAAAAATCTTATCTTTATATATATATATATATATATATATATATATATATATATAATTCTACTGTACGTGTGTGTGTGTGTGTCACTGAACACCCCCCTAAACGGCTGTACCGATTTGAATGATTTTGTTTTTGTACGCATTTGGATGACACCCAGGATGGTGTAGATTCCCAAATCTGACCGGAAGGTAGAGCAGGAGTGGGGGTCGTTAGGGAGGCCTAAAATAAAAAATAGCGATATTTCGTTTCCTATTGTTTTTCGGCAAATATGCAGAGGATAAAAGTTGTTTATTATGTTATTTAGAGTAACGTTTGTTATATTCATTTTTTTAATATAACAAAGTATAAACGAGATATACCCTAAAAAATAAGGTGGGAGCCAACAATTTTATTGGGCACTAACGCTTGAACCGAACTTAACTCTATTCGTAAATTAGCATTTATTCTTCCATGATTATGAGCTATATTAATTTTTTTTTAGATTCGAACGGGAGTGGGGGTTATAAGGGAGGTCTGAATAAAAAAATTCGCGATATTTTATTTTCTATTTGTTTTTAGGCAAATGTGCACATAACAAATGTTGTTTTTTGTGTTATTAAAAGTTCCTTTTGTTTTTAAAATAATATTATTAAATTTAATATCGTAATCGCTTGAAATATCATGGAGGACAACGTCTGTCGGGCCCGCTAGTTCTGTATAATGTGTAAATATGGAGGTGTTGCGGAAGATGAAAAATTTGCTTAGTTCAGCCAGTGCTCTAGGAATTTGATTATTCCTAAGGTTTCCTACCATGCATAACACAAATTTAAGCGAGTACAAACGAAGGATCCAGGGCAGGAAGGAGTATTTTTCAGTGAGAAATAAGGAAGACTTGCTACTAATGTGGTGAGATATTGCTGAGTTCTCGCCTTTTATTATTTCGGCTCCAGGTGGATAGATTGCGCCACTCTCAACAGTCTCTCCCTAAAATATTATTTCTGTGGCGCTGATGAGAAGTTTATACTTCACTCAGCATCAGCCTTAACCTACATTTAGGACTTACACAGTCTTGCCTTTTGAAACAGCTGGGAGGTTTGTTACATTTAGTCTTACTTTTCAGTCATGTGAATATGTATTTTATGTCATTGATATAGTTCGTTTTAATTAGCAGCTTAAAAGTAGTAGGCTAATTCAAGCGGGTCATAACTACCCTTTTCTATTCCGGGTGAGACTAAGGACTTTATTCATTTAGTTTGCCACTGTTCAAAATATGGCGTTTCTAATGCCATATATGTTTAAAGTAACAGTGTGAATATTAATGAAATTAAATAATGAAAAAAGTCCGTCACGCAGGGGCTGCGTAAACTAAGCAGATTTCCCCTGTGAAGTTTTACAATAGAGAAATCTGCATACTGATAACACAATACCACCGTGATTAGATAATGAGAAATCTTTCAGTTAATTAAAATAAATTCCCAACTGAAACGGCTTCTGAATTGTAAGAATAATTTATATTTTAATAACTCAGATTTTAGTAGGCCAAAAACTAAAGAAGGGGGGGGGGCGGATGAACAGAACATATTTGCATAAATCTCACAAAGTAAGGAAGGTAAGGTAAGGTTAGATGAAGCTTCCTCCTGAGCCGAGAAATGACGAAGATGGCCGACGTAATCGGAAGTATACCCGACCACAGACTTCATAAAAATGCAAATATCTCGGTTAATATTCAAGGTAGAGAATAAATGTATATAACAATATTTATAGTAAATTTAATTTGCAATAAGATTGGTTCTATACAATTTTTTGATCCGATGCATAATAACAGAGATATTTTGAATTTTCGAAAATCCCTCTCTAAACCCCCCCTCCCTCTGGTCCGATTTCAGCCATTAACGATCTTGAACTGTCTTTTTACATAAAACGGTTAAATATCGAGTTTCGTAACGCTAGAGCGTTAACAGACAAATATATATATATATATATATATATATATATATATATATATAATTTTGAACGGATCTCATTTTCGTCATCTCCTGGGTAGGATCGATGGACATTTGAAGAAATTTTTCGAAAATCGCGTCATGAGTACGACCTCAATAGCTGATTTTACTTAAGGGAAATCTGCTAAAAATTACGCTCTTCGTTATGTTTTTGTAATTAAAATACGTTCATCATTATTGCTTCGTAGGATAAATATTTGTGAGAGGTAATTTAGTGGATCCCTTGTTCCACGGGTATAGATTCAATTTGGCGCGGTTTCTCTAGTGACTGCTATTGGCCCACTACCTTCATTCTATCACCTGCAACAGTGCTTTTAGTGCAATGCTCCGATTCTTTCTCGGGACGAAATCCAGTGCTTTCTGCTGCACAAGTCTTGCCCTTCGTCCCTTTCATTTTCTCCCACCCTTCAGTACCTTTTCTCTCAGTTTAAATGATTTAGAGGAATGACTGATTTATTACAATATTTTTCATTATATATTCATTTATACTTAGCCCATTTTCTGCTGTCGCTAATCTGAGCTCATCAGGGCATATCATATTATTTTATTTACCCAGTTGGACTCGTTCTTAGCTAGTTACTATACTCGCTCACAGGCTCATTAATTGTTGTGACTATCTCACTGGTAGCGCAATGAACTATAGAGTAAGGCGATACTAATTCAAATCGCGGGAATATCACCAATCATTCCGTCTAACTATGCAACTTACAAACTTTGTTATCAATCCATTTTCTATAACTAGATTAAATTGAGTCTTTAATCGCGAAACATTTCTGTTTTAGCAGATTTCCCTTAAGGGAAATCAGCTATTGAGGTTGTACTCATGACGGAATTTTCGAAATTTTTCTTCAAATGTCCATCGATCCTACCCAGGAGATGACGAAAATGATGTCCGTTCAAAACTGTATATATATATATATATATATATATATATATATCGTCGCTGTCAAATCAAACCGGCATATCTGCAAAAATTGAGTTTTTGAGTTGTTGGTGTCAAAAAATGTCTTTTTTTCCTGTCTATTTTTATGTCGAACCGGCATATTGTATAGTTGAATAAAAATCCGTCAGATGGCGTTGGGCCGGTATGCATTTACGTGGAAATATCCATTTTGTTTATCACAAGACAGATCTATTGCGCAATACGCCAGTCGCTTCAAAACCTTCAAGGAGGAAAGACGTCCATCATGTAAGTAAAACTGAATTATCTCACAATAGTACATTTTTATCATTACCCAGATATGACTTATTGGCAGATAATCCGGTTTGCACTCAACATTAATGCGTTTCTAACAGGCTCAACTAAAACAAACCGGCATATTTGCCAAAACGTTGGTTTCCGGGTAAATTTTCACCCGGCGAATAAAGCAAAATGTAAATTAAAACCGAAATATGTTTCAATAATTCAGTTTGAATTGTATCAAAACAAAGTTTCATGTGATGTTTTTGAAGATAATATCTTCATATTATGCCTGTTTATGTTATCCTTACGTATCGTTATGCAAGATGTTTTACGGCTTACAAGGCTCAGAATTGACCCTTGTACGTAAATACTTAAACTAATTACCACAGAGCTTCAATATTTTTCCTCAGATTACTTATTGTTGTTTGTTCAAGGAAAAAACGTACAGCTTTGATATTAAAACTTGCGGCAAAAAATGAAAGGCGGTGGCAAGTGATTGCGCCAGATGCTTTGCCTCCGACACGAGTCAATTTAGAACGCAGTACTGAAGATGTTCCTGAAACTAGCAAGACTGATATACAATTAGAGACTGAAAACCACGTATCCCCTCCTGCTGGTAAGATTAGGTTTTGTCATTTGATTTAAATAAATCAATATTGTTGGTCACTTGCATAAGCATTGGTGTAGTCAATACTAGCATATAGGAAGATATCACTCACTCATAGATCATAATTTTCAAACTTTTCCCCATAATATAATAATAATATTATCTATAATATATTTTTTAGGATGTGAAGTTACTGCATCAACGAACGCTGACCTGACTACTATAGTTCCATTAGAAGTTCCTATAGGGCTAATGGATGTAAAAGATTGTTATAAGCTGCCTGATCCGTTGCTTCCAACATTATTTATGGATACAGAAAGCACTACTAAAAATGTTCCTAGCAAGACTGATTTGACTGAACTACACCCACTCTCTAATGATAAATGGGTGGAATGTGACCTTATACAAAAAAATACTGAAAACCACACTTCCCCTTCGACTAGTAAGTTCGGGCTTTTGCCATTTTGATATCTATAAATCAATACTGTTCGTCGTTTGCATGACCATTGGTGGCTTATAGATAAATATATATATTTTTTTTTTTAATTTTAGAATGTGAAGTTACTGCACCAACGATCACTCACATGACTGCAGTAGATCCGGTAGAAGTTTCAACAGAACAAATGGCACGGGAAGCTCAGAAGTCTGGTTTGGCCGACGATATTGTTACGGGTCAATTATTGGGGACTGAAAGCTACAGTGTCAACAATAATATTAACACGGACTCTACTGATGAGGAAGACCAAGACCCATTTCATAATTCTGATGACGATGAAGTCGACCCCGATTATAATATATCAAGTTCTGGCTCTGAAAGTGACAGTGAATGTAGCGATGAAATAGTGACTGGAATTGAAATGGAAAATGCAAACGAACCGATTACAAGAAAAAGGAAAAGAGGTAAATTTAATAAAAGAACTTTAGCAAAGAAGATGCGAAACTGCGGTGAGGAATACGAGTCTAAAACCTGAGGAAGAGTGAAAAACGAAGCATGAAGCCTCCTTGCCACAACTGTAAACTCAAGTGCTCTGAAAAAATTGATGAGAACTAGCGGTAAGAGAGTTTCGCAATGTTTTGGGGAATGGGAGACTTGCAAAGGCAAAGAGAATTCATAAAAGATAGCACACAGGAAGTTGTTCCCAAGTATCAGAGGATTAATCAGAGGATTAAGGTTGAATCGTAAAAGGGAAAGGGGCTCTAATCAATCATATTCGATAAAGAAAGATGGAGAAAAAATACGGGTATGCAAACATTTTTTTAAAAACACTTTTGACCTATCGTACAGAGCTATTCGTACAACCTTTGAAAAAACAGACAAAAGCACATGTGTGCTAAGCTTGGAAATGAGAGGCAAGCATGGAAAGGGTAACAAGTTGGATAAAGAACTCGTGAAGAGCGCAAAGGATCACATAGAAAAAGTTCCCAGAATTCCTAGTCATTACTGCAGATCGCAAAGTTCTCGGGAGTATATCGATGGTGGAAAATCTATCGCCGAACTTCACAGAGATTATCTAAAAGAAAGAAAGGAGTCACACCTTGCAGGAATCAGCTACTGCAAGTACAGAGCTATTTTCAAGTCATACAA